>QUOG01000208.1:4511-16604 GCA_010416905.1 Polistes dorsalis
TATAAATAATGTAACATAAGTGGAGAATAAATGTTAAATTAAAAATTGAAAGAAAAAATAAATATTAAAAGTACCGTTGCTATTATATTTGTCATTTGTAAATTATACATTTCGATATAATATTAAATATAAAAATTATATTGTTGCAAAAGAAAAAAATGTAAATACCAATTTTTAAAATACAATAATCATCGCATTGAAATAATAAACATTTTTTTTTGTTAAAGTTATTACTACCTAATATCGAATAACAATTAACGTACGTGCTTTCAACGTTCAGTATTAAATTTGTTATTCGTTTAGAGAAAATAGTAGTGTTTAGTCCGAGAATGTTTTCTCTTTTCTTTTTTTTTTTTACTTATTACGTTCAATATTTATTTTGGCAAAGGCTTATGTAAAGTATCCCGATATAATTTTATTACCGACACTTACAAAACAAATTACAAAAATTTTCTATGCTCGTGCTGTATCGTGGTCGTCTTTGGTACAAGTCTCTTATTGATTCATCGTTTAACAGTTCTATGTTTAGTTTTTCTAATGTTTTCCTTTTTGATTTAATTTTGATATTAAGCGTGTTTTTCCTTATTTTCGCAAGAACCAGGTTTTGGTTTGTACCCGTATTTGCAGACCGTATTGGCACTCTGACGTCCAGTATTTTGTGTTGTGTATATTCCTATTGGTTATTATGTAGTCTATTGTTAATTTTTATTCTCTAATGTTTTCGAGGGTGAATTTATGCTATGGTTTATGTGGATAAAATGTGTTGTTGATCCGTAGCTCATTCATGGTGCAGAAATTAATCAGCGTGTCCCCGTTGTCGTTCAAGTTGTCTTCGTTGAAACGAATTTTGTTACATTATTTATTATCTTTTACCTTGTGGCCAGTTTTGTTTAATTCATTTTTTATTTTAATTATGTTGGACTTGGGATAAAGTCCTCGAATAACGATTTTATAGCTCTTCTCGTTTTTTTCTTGATACGTGTGGTATCCCGCGTTTTTAATTTTTAGTGCATTTATTATCATTCTAAACGTATCTGGTGTGGTAGTTTGTACATTCACTTAGTTGTCTTTTAGTTGTTTTATTACATAGTTATTTTGTCCAGTTATTTCATCCAGTAACTCGAGCAGAGGGTCGATGATTTCCCAGTCGATGTATATTGGTGGTGGTTTTACTGCTTTTTTTCCTTCCAATTTTTCTGTAGTATTTTATGGTTCTGTTGACTTGTCGAGTAGATCATATGAGTTGCTAACGGGTATGTCTTGAAGCTATTTGGTTAGTAATATTGTGCGGAAGAGTTATTATTGTTGTTTTTTGGTTCACCCATCTTCCGCTTTTTTAAACCCTGTAATTTGGTTGATTTAGCGGGAATCCAGTTTTGCGAATCTTCCGAGTCTGTATCCATTTCACTTTTCATACACGAGTTTCTATTATCTATTTTGATTATTCTCTTTTCTGTACGAGCAAGGTTAGAGTATTGTTTTGTTTCCATCAAAGGTTTTCCTATTTCGGTATTAGCTCTTGTTCGAATAATATAATTGCTGCCGTTATTAACTATTTTAAGAGGTGGGGTGTTGGTAATTTCCATGGTCAAAGCCTCTTTGCCATAGGCTTGAACACGCGATTATCCGTGTGGTTGCAGTGTTACATCGCTAGGAGACTGGTCACTTTACCCTTGTATTTGCGATGTAAAACGAACGTACGTTACACTGTATCTCAACGTAATTATTATTTAAATACTTATATTCTCAGAAGCGGTAAATAGACCCGTCCGTATTTACTAACGATTGAACGAAGAATGTGAAGACTTTTAAATCTTATTTCAGGACCCCACAAATATCCGATAATTGGAAATATGTATCATTTTCATGTTGACGTTGGTGTAAGGAATATTATAATATTTTTATTTAGAAATTATACTGAAAACTGTGATTTTTCCCAGTCCATATAAAGTTTTAACTTAACATTAATTCTTTTTCCCATAATACAGAACATTTACTTAAGAAATTCTGGAGAATAAGTAATAAATATTATCCAATTCACAAGGTCTGGAGCTTCTTTATTTCTTCGATAACTTTATTTGATCCAGATAATATTCAGGTAAATTATTATAAAATGAAAATAATAATAAATTATTTTTTATTTAATTTGACTTCAATTCTACAAAACTAAAAAAAAAATATTATTTATTTATAAAACTATCGCCATATTTGTTAGACCCCGTTTCGCAAGATATGCTTTGCAGTGACCATTAGAACATCTTACTGGATCATCCAAAAAAACAAAAAAAACTAGTTTGTGTACTTTTAACGCACGTAAGAAATTATAATTCTTTAGCGTAACAAAAGATTTATTTTCGCAACCTATATGCCTTACAACGTTCCATGTTTGTTTGTGATGGAAATTTCCTTTTAGATACATTTTTACAATGATAGTAATAGGCATTACACTTTTCTGAATTAGTTTTAGAATTCTTAAAAACTGAAACAAAAATTTAAATGTATACTGATATTTATCAAAAAGCTGCAAGAGATTATAGTTTAATAAGAATTATTGTAAAAAATAATTTATAAATAACTAAGATGTATTCATTTTCGAATTTTTCTGATAGAATATTAATGCACATGACTTCTTCCCAGTGTGAATAAAAAGAAGACGGTGTCTTCAATACTCTTTCATAATTTCACTATCGTCAGCTTCTTCTAACCGTTGTTGAAAATAATGCCCTGTCTCTTTCAGTAAAATGATTGATCATCTATGCGAAGAGAATAAGTTTTGTAATGCTTTGAATAAATATTTTTCAAGAGAATTGTAATATTTATTTCTTACAGAAGCAAGATTATTATTTTTACCTTTTAACAGATTCATATCTTGCTTATTCCTTGTAACTGTGCTCGACTTTTGTATGATTCGTACAGTTCAATTTTTAATATTTTCAAATAAATATTAATTGAGTCTTGAAATGCAATCACCGGATAAGTGCCAGTTAAAGTTTTTGCTATTTCGACTTACAACCAATCATTATAATATTTCAATAAGTACTTAAAAATACCTTCTAGTATATGCACAACTCAATATTCTCTCTGAACTCTCTTAATGTGTTCCTTCGTCGCTCGTTTTTCGAAAATTGTTCTTTGATCATCTAGACTTACTATCTGATGCATTCTTTACTATTTTTTCAGGAACGCACACTCAGGCAAAGCAATATGCACAAACATAAAATAATCTTTAACAATATTTCATCAAAATGTTAAACGTTTCTGATAACGTTCTTGAGGGTTGTAGGAGCACCAGTATTTCATATTCTGCTTATTAACATAGCCATTAGTATGAAAATCTGCTTCGTCAGTAAACCAAAAATGTTACCAAAGGTTTGTGGTGAACGATAACGTTTAAACATCGTTCTCGCTGAGGTTTCTCGTAAGGATTAGTCATTTTCGTTGAGATATTACACGATTAGTATTTTGTATGAGTGAAACTGTAGCCTTTTTTTATAATTACGTACATTGTTGGTTCTTTTATTACCGTAAAGGCTGCGATTTTCCTTATAGATTTTCGTCGATTGCACATATTTTTACGTTGTACTTGATCCATGCATTCTGGTATCGCTACTGATGTTAGTGGTCCTGGATACGTCTGGTTAACCATTGTCCCTATTTGTTTGAACCTTTGAACCCATGAACAGATAAGTTGCGTGATCGGCCCATCACTTATTCGTCAAATATTAAAATGAGTTTAAAAAGTGCCATGCGCACCAACCAACGATTTACCGCAATTGAGATATTGCTCAAGCGCAAATGTGTGATGCGTACCCGACCAGTGACTCATTACGTATGGTAAATTCGCAAAGCACACGCATCGAACAGTACCTCTCTTACTTACTTCACCCCAATAGTTTACGCGCAATGACAATTTGTTAAAATTGAAAGTTATTTCATATGTGATCTTTAAATATTAGGTTTTAAACTATAAATGAATGCGGTTATTTTAATAATAATCTATCGACAAGATCCGTATTTATTTCGTTTCCAACCAAATAGATATATATATTTAGAAAATATTAAATTGTTGTATTTTGAACATTAAAATATATTACCCACTTATACAGTGTAAATTAAAATTTCATTTTATTCTCTATCAATATCTACCTATTACGAATAAATTATCTAAAACTGTATTTGTATTTTTCTTATTTCTTTAAGGAAAATATATATAAATATACCTATGCAATAGGTATGAACTTTACTCGAAGAGATTTAGACGTGGTCAGAGTGGCATCTGCCACAAATGTAACGTCGTCTAGTTCATCCACCGCTTCCAACTTAAAATTGTACAATATAAATGCTACAAACAGTTTAAGCTCAAGCATTGCGAATCTTTGACCTGCAAAATGAGGAGAAGACGAATATAAAAAAACAAATTTAGGGTAATTTTAGATTTTCATTTCTGCATGAAACATTTACCAATACAGTTTCTCGGTCCCGCACTAAATGGTATGTAGGAGTAAGGATGTCGTCCTTTAATATTTTCCGGTAAAAATCTGTCGGGATCGAAAACATTTGGATTTGGCCAATATTCTGGATTTCTGTGAACGCCGTAAATACTTACAATACACATAGTATCAGATGGAATTAAATAATGTTCTACAAAATTAATACGATTACATAATGAATAAAATAAAGAATCAATAGGTTACGAACGAAATTAAAGTAAAGACATAAATGTATTTATTTTCATACTCAGCTGCATATCCTTAGAAATATACCGAGATATTAAATGGACGCTTGGATACAAACGAAGCGATTCCTTTAAACATCTCTCCAAATACGAAAGTTTTTGAAACGACGATATCGTCAAATTATTATCTTCTCCCATAATCGATTTAACCTCGTCTCTTATATTTTTCTAAAAATAAATACATCATTTATTATTCATCGTATGAACTGTTTAAATCTCAAAACCTAAAACCATTGTAAATTTTAATAAATTTTGCTCGAATTCGAGTACTGATGAAACTTTTTATTTAAAGTTAATATCACTATTAATTAGTATTAGAAACAAGTTACTAAAATTAGTGTAACAATTTAATGATTATTCTTTATAAATGTATTACTTGCAAAATATTGTTTCTTTTGCTAATAATTTCTACTTATAATTGTTGCTGGAAACATTACCTGGATATCTTTGTGCTTAGCAAAAAGACTCAAAGCAAAGTTCAGTGCACTTGCAGTAGTGTCGTGACCCTAGAAAATGTTACTGCTTAGAATGTTTCTCCTCTTTTGTTTCTTAAATGAATACATTTACAAATACATACTTCAAACATGAAAGTATCAACTTCTTCACGAATTCCTTCCTCATCTATTTGATTATCTTTCAAAAACGCGGCTATAAGCAGATCTAGCAAAGAAAGTCTTTTTTTGTTTTGCCTATCTGTAACATAAAAATTCTATTGACCTTGCTTCTTTAATTTAATTTTATTCTTATTTAAAAAATGCGAATACTTTTACCGTCCTTCTCCTTCTCTTTATTAAAAGTGTCATCTTCCTCAATATTCTCATAGATTTGCAAATGTTTTCCATTAGTTTGTTTATGAAAACGTTTCCTTTCCGCAATTATCTGGAAAAAAAGTAACATTTTCCTAATCTAAATATTTTCGAAAAACGTACTTATAAATGATTATTATGAAAGACGTACATTTTTCGAAAAATTGTGCAAGGTTTTCAACGTTTCTTTTTGTACTCTACCGAGTGGTGTAAATCCAAATATTTTATCGTTGAGGTACCAAGGTCTTACGAGTCTAGTGAACAATAAATCACATTCTTTACTGGATCGATTTCGCTTCTTAACAAAACATTATTGAATTACCTATATGCAACAATTTTGCCATAAACATGGACCGCATTACGATATTCAGATTCCAGCTTGCCTTTTCCTGTCAATTTTGTACCGAAAGCTGTTTCTACAAAAGAGATATGGCAATTAAAAAATCATTACTAATATTATTAATTATGTATACAAAAAATTGTTTTTTTCACTAACGGCATATTGCGTTGAGAGTGTACTGGCTGATAAATGTTCGTAAATCTTTGACAACAGGGTCTCCATCTCCCTCCTTTTTAAGAGATTCGACAAGATTTCGTGATTCCTCATTTAAATTATTAAAGTAATAATTAATCATATTGAAGTGAAATGCAGGTGTTAACATTTTTCGTCGTAAGTGCCATTTTTTACCTGTCACATTAGGATATATTTAAAATATTATTTAATCTATTCAAATATTTTAGGGCGTCTTATTCTCTTTTTATTATAAGGATCTTTCCTTTTTTAATCGTTATTAAGTACAAACGTGTCTACATACCGCTCTCGAGTATATACAAGTACTCAAATAGTATATACGTTGAGGTATAATTTAACGTACCTTAAGTTTACGTCGCATATACAAGGGTTAAATGACCAGTGTCCTTGTGAGGAGAAATGGTGCACTCTCTTGGCTAACCGCGTGTGCAAGTTTATGGCCTAACTCATTGAACATTGAAATAAACTATATTTAACCTATTAAAATCGTTAATAACGCCTATAGTTTCATTATTCGAACAATAGCTGATACCGAAACAAATCAACCAACTATAGAACCAAAACAATCATCTAACCTTGTATTAGGTTGGTTTATACGAAATGTCGGATTTTAAAGTAAATATAAAACTGCATGTCTTTTTCAAAAACCTATTTATTTAATTAAAATAAATTCTATTTATTTCTCAATACACTTTTCCCAACGAGATTTTAATGCATAGATGCCTGTCATATTAAAAAATTAAAGTCTATTAGCGAAAAGAACCGATGAATAAGTTGGGTGCTGCACAATTTCATATATAAATTCATTTGTAAAAATCGGGTTAGGAATGATAGGCATACGTTCAACCGATCCAACTTATTTCGTTCGGCTAGTTCGTTCGATGCTAACTTATCAATTGTATTAAACTTACCAATTTCAGAAAGATTTCGCAATATTGTTGTATGGTCGACTTTTTTTCTGGAAGCATGTTTTTTCGAAGATACAGTAAGATTCTTTTCCATGAATGCTTTCAGAGTATCATTTTTCATGGACATTACGGGACTTTTTCGCGGTTTTTTTTTAGAGAAAATTTAGCAAACTGAAATTTTTGCAACCAACGTTTGTTAACAGTATTTTTTCCAAATGCCTGATTTATATTGCGTTCAGCATTTGTAGTATTATTACCAAGTTTATGCTCATAAAAAAATTGCACGAATATATATCGGTTGAATTCAAATACTTACGAAATTTAAAGAAAATTATAAGATTTAACATTTTTTAGAAAATCTGCTTTGTTGAAATGTAACTCTAACAATGGACAATACGACTGTAAACGAAGTAGTACAAAAACAAAAGAATAATGCAAACCAAGAGACAAACGTTCGCATGTAAAGAAAATCCGACATTTCATATGAACCAACCTAATATATACACAAAAGAGGCTAATCAAACTCGATAATAGAAACTCGTCTATAGAAGACGATATGCAAACGGATTCGAAAACTTCGCAAAATTGGAAACCCGCCAAGTCTTCAAAAATTTTAAAGTCAAAAAAGCGTAAGATTAATGGACCGAAAAACAACAACAATAACTATTACGTATCATTCGCAACACAATGGTTTCAAGACATTTCCTTAAGTAATATTTCCGATCTACTCGACGATTCAACAGTACCTTAAAACACAAAAGACAATTTAGAAAAAGAAAAAGCATTAAAACCACCACCAATATACATCTACTCGAAAATCAAGTACTCTCTGCTCGAGTTATTGGATAAAACCAATTTTTGTGTGTAGACTCGTTTTACTATATCCGGACGGTTCGTGTTTTGAGTGCTACAGTTGTATTTGCGTTATTTCTTTCTCTATCTAGTCTATCTTCATACTACTATTTATTTATATTATTTCCTTCTGCAATAAAGCATTCACTTGTCTCGACTTTTCTCTCAATTCCGTGAGAGTTTTTATGACGAGGCAAATTGTTTCATTAACGAGTAAATTTTAGTACATTGATTTACGTAACCTTCCCTATCTCACTCATTCCTACGATAAAACTATTGCATATTTTGCCGACTCATGGCTTTGATAATTAGTTATTTCTTTCTCTTACTTTTTTTAAACATTGCTGGACAAGATAATTAAATAATAAAATACCTGAATGATATCCAAGTCAAAGTAAAAACTATCATTTCAGAAACGCTCAGAAAGATAATTATAACCAATCCACTAAAAATTTAAGACGGAAGATACCACATGTATCAACAAAAAAACGAAAAGAGTTACAAAATTGTTGTTCGAGAATGTCATTTAAAATCAAACGCAATTAAAATAATAAATGATTAGAAAAACTGTGTCACAAGGTAAGATCAATAAATAACATAACAAAATACGAGACTAAACAGCCGCTACTATTATTTTCTATCGAATTGACTACTATGAAAAATAAAAAGGATATGTATCTAATTAATACACCTATGTCATAATGCACAAGGTGCCAAATTTATGGATACATAAAAAATTACTGAAATCTAAATCCAGCCTGTGTCAAATTCGCACAGAAATGTCTTACAATACTTTGTCCCCAAAAGGGCAGAAATAAAAACGTCAGTTGCCTAAGTTGTAATGGTAGCCACTCAGAAAAATATAAAAGATGTCTCAGGACAGGCTTAAAAGAATCAGCCCTAAAGACCTAATAAAATATTAAATCTGCGGAAAGTAAATGACAACAGCTACGCTCGCTCATTGGAGATGCCATCCAAGTGTTGTATTTCTTACTTGTCTAACAATTTACCAGATGTCTACGGACAAATTGTAAAGAAGTAAGGAGATAAGTAAAAACAAAAATAAAAAAAATTGTAAAAATTGTAATAAAGAAATATCTTCAGTTTACTGATTATTACGACATTTGGCTTGCACTGTTAAAAGATAAATAACTGATCCGGAAAAGCTGCTCCTAAGTCAAGCAAGCTTACATCGAGGATAGAGTACTGATGAAACTTTCTCAAAATATGTGTTATAATTATTAAAATCGAAAACTCTAATTGTAATAGAAACGGATTGAAATTTCGAAAAAAGGAAAAAGTGCTACGAACTCTCTTTGTAAGACATAAACAAATATAGACATATTAGTAACGTGCCATTTTTTATTTTATTATTTAGTATATTTTATTTTAAATATATAATAAAAAGATTATTGTTATTCGTTTAAATTACTTACCGCTGCTAGTTAATAATCCATAGAAAAGCCAGGGCTTAAAATATTTGTAAAAGGCTGCTTTCTTAATATGTTCATTGCTCTTTAATAGTTCCTACGATGAAAATTTATATTTTTTAACTTATATGAATTCATAATTTTCGATTTACATTTAATTCTTTGAAGCATGACATTTTACTCTTATAAATATCCAAGTTTTTTTTTATCATTATCTGAGAATTTTTATTCCATAAAATGAATTAGCGAAAATTAAAAATAAACTTTTAGATATGTAGCAGTAGAAAGATACATAGGTAATCCTGCTATGTTATTTTAAAATAATGTAAAATTTTCGTGCTGGTTTGAAGAATATTTGACTATGTATTTTTTATAATGAATGAAATTTATAATAAAATTTACCTGAACGTCCTCGGGATCAAGTAGAACTACTACAGGAAAAAATAAGATCCAAAGCTTATAAATTGGATAATACTCATTACTTAATCTCCAGAATTTCTCAAGTAAATGTTCTATTATTGGTAATAAGTTATTAGTAAGTGACAGCTTTATCGACTGAGAAAAATCACAGTTTACCGTATAATTCCTAAGTCAAAATATTTTAATATTCCTTACCATTTTCAATTTGAAGGTGATACATATTCCCAATTATCGGATATTCGTGAGGTCCTGGAATGTGACTTAAAAGTCTTCCCACTCTTCTATATCTTATAGCACAATGTAATCCAAATAGAAATAAAATTGTACCTAAAAAGATTGCGAGCATCATTCTATCTGGAACATAGAAAAAGTTAAAAATTTAACTATGAATTTTGCAAAAGCTATGTTACGTATTAATCATTATTTTCAAGCTTTAAATTTTTCTAAAGATTTATGTGCTTGTTAATGATTAATCCCTTTACAGATTAAATAGTTTTATTATTCGTTTCTTTTCTATTAGTTTTTGGCACACAGATATATACAAATGATCTATAATAGTAAAATGTCAAGAGAATATGTTTAACAATATCTACAAGATTTGTTTTTCCTGTGTTTTATATAGAATATAATTTCTAGCGCATTTATGAGAAATTTGCTAAATCGTTAGACTACTATAACGTTAAATGAAGAATTCCCGAAAAAGAAACGATAATATTTGACAAAATATTATCAACATGAAGTTATAAACTATTTAATTAGTCTAATAAACATTATGAGATATTGTCCTTTTTTATGATACCAAAGCTATCTTATAAAATCAACACTTATTTTAGAGGTACCAACTTAATATTAGCGTTTTAAAATGTTAATAAATTAGTGCAACATGCAAAAAAATTGAAAAGTCCGGTACGTGTAAAACAATAAACTGAAGTAGTATATAAAATACAATACAGTTGTGAAACAAAACAGTGTTAAGGATCTATGATATAACAGTACACGAACGATTTTTAAATAAGTAATTCTATATATCTCCCTTATATTTATTGTGAACTGATATCTATTTTTTGATTTTTTTTTATTCTTTCTTTCATATATATTAACAAGAAAAATTAATAATAATAATAATAATAATAATAATAATAATAATAATAATAATAATAATAATAATTTTTTTTTTTTAATTTCTTTTTCTTCTTTGAAGTTATTTTTTTGAAGTTATTTTTGAGTTTATAGAGGTTATACTTGTTTTTGTACGCCAAAAAAGTATAACTTCTTACGTGCATACATAAGTATACACATTAGTTTTTTTTTAAACTTTTTCTATGGTCTCTTTCTTTTTGTGAATACGATCAGAATTATCCATTGCGATAAATTCTTTTAAGTGTTCCGACAAATGACGTGTAACGGAGCGATATTAGTTTAGGATAGGATATAGGATATTCTAATCTTAGTTTGTTTTACGATAGAATAGAAAACTTATGGAATTGTAGAATTCGTAAGAAAGGGTCCTCTTAAGAAAGGAATATAATATTTATTTCCAATCACGTGGCGTCTGGTGATCTAGACTGTTGAGATTACGAGAACGCTTTGTACGCACTCCCACTCTAAGGTGTTACGTAGATTTGGAAGAAAGACGGTTGATGACCAATAATGGGTCAGAAAGGGGACTAGGACCGCCTTGCGTACCCTTTCCCCCTCCGTCGGCGGTATGACCGATGCATAAGAAAAGAAAAAGAGTTAGTCTTATGATTGCGCTTCGAAAAGTCTTATGATTGAGCTTCGAAAAGTATTATGATAGCACTGGAGTTATGTATTATGAAGTCTTACTACCTATAAAATTGTCAGGGACAACCCGAGATCACAAAAGACTATCGGCGTAGTGCCCTTCGTTTATCGAAGAAACAAGCGGGTACTTTTCATGGTACCAGGTCACTAAGCGCCGATTTTGAAAATCTGTATTATCTCGGAGCTAAGGCTACGACGTTTACCAAAATAACACAATTAAAAATCGGTCAAATGTATAGAATAATTTTACTTTCCAGTACAAGAACGTCGAGGATTGTCTGCTAATAGCTTAATTAGTCGCAGCACATTGTCAGGTAAATTATTATCTCTACCAAGAACAACTTATGAAACAACAATTCTTTACTTACACATAGATATAAAAAAAAACTGGTGTGTGTACTTATGTACGCACGTAAGAAGTTATACTTCTTTGGCGTACCAAAACGAGTATAACCTTAATAACCACAAAAATATCTTCAAAAAAATAACATAAAAAAAAATAATAATAATTATTATTATTTTCATTAATAATTTTCCTTGTTACTTTTTAATTTTCCTTGTTTATTTTTTAATTAATTTTATTATTATTATTATTATTATTATTATTATTATTATTATTATTATT
>QUOG01000209.1:0-17481 GCA_010416905.1 Polistes dorsalis
GCTTGAATTGTTTACAAGCGAGTCATCAAGATTATGTATACAAGAAAGGTCGTTGCAGAAAGTGCAACGGCGGGCATCACGATTTATTGCATCTAGAAGGTATCGGAGTGCAATCTGCACACGTAAAGTTCTATCACTCGCGAATTCGCGCTGCTAGTAACTGCGGTGGTGCACTTGTTAGATTACGGCAGTAAGTTACACGAATAACGTATACTCTTGGAGTCGAAATCCGAAGCACAGTTCCTAACAATCCGGTTCGCGAATCTTCTACGAATATTCAAACAAGACATGGACGTACCAGTATCTGTATTAAGTTGAACCGAAAATAAATCAGTCAGACGATTGTATTGACTAGGACATCGCAAACAAAGAATTACGCAGTAAAGTTGAAATTTTTGCTACCAACTGTAATGAATCAGTTGCCCTCGCAAAGAAGTCCGCGAGAAGAATTAATTATACCAGCGGAGATCCAATTGACAGATCTCGAATTTCATAAACCGCAAATATCGACACGATTCTCGGGAGCGAAATCTTTATTTCATTATGGCGTACAGGTCAGACCATTCGGTTGATTGAAGGTCCAGTGGCACAAAAAACAGTATTAGGATGGTTCGTGATGAACGCAGGGACAACGCGTATTCCACAGAGCGTTAATTGCCATGCCGCTACTTTAGAATTGCACTAACAGTTGGAGAAACTTTAGAAAAGTGAGGAGATAGCGGAGTATAATATTCGGCTTCATGAAGAAAGGTTATGCGAAATCCATTCTAGAAACAATACGCGACGAGATGAAACGCGTAGATACATAATAAGATTACCATTTTAGGAGGAGAATCATCAATTAAGCGATTCTTACGCGAACGTATTGCAAGCATTACACGCGCCAGAACGGTCATTATCGCGCAAGCTGGAATCAAATTGGTAACATAGTCGATTGGAATAAATCAAAATTCCCAAAATGAAAAGGATTACAACGCACGCGAAATTAAACGCTCCATCCGAGCTATTTAGGCGTTATTCTTTCTTCGTGAAACTAATGCGGATAATAATTTATTGCGTCAGGTTCGCATACTACAACTCTCACAATCCAAAGGAAAAAGAAACGTGGACGAATTAAAAAAAAAAAAAAAAAAAGGGAAAACGGAATTAATTATGATTAAATTTGTATCAAATCCAGAAAAGAGGTTTGCGCGTCGTTTTCCGTATTTAACCCTTTCATAGATAGTCTGGGAATACTAAGAGTTAAAGATAGACTAGCAAAGAGCAAGTTGCCATACGAGTACGAAAGCGATAATATTTTTATCTGCCTTACATAGATTTATGGTACGCCGTGGTAAATGTTTGGATATATATTGCGACAACTCGATTAAGTTTGTAGATTCCGCAAATGAATTAAAAGCGGCGGTAAAATCATTTAAACACCATCTAGTACGAATTGTCGGCGATACTTTATTAGGATACGAAGCGTTATTAACTTGTTTTAGAAATAGAGGCAATCCTTAATTCCCGTCCTATCACTCCCCTGTCTAATGATCCAAATGATCTTCGTGCTCTCACGCCTGGCCATTTTTTAATTGGCGAATCATTGACGAGTTTACCAGAAGATGATTATCGGGATATACCATCTGGACGTCTATCACAATGGCAACATGTCCAGCAGATGAAACAACATTTTTGGAATCGTTGGAACAAGGAATATTTGAATGAACAAACAGTTAGAAAAAAGTGGCACAGAGGTACAACCGACGACATAAGCCCGGGTACTTTAGTTATTCTACGTGAAGACAATTCCCCACCTCTTAAATGGCCTTTAGGACGCGTTACGGAAGTACATAAAGGTTCCGACGGTATAGCCCGCGTGGTAACTGTGAAAACCGCCAACGGTCTTTTAAAACGCGGTATTAAACGTCTTTCTCCTTTGCTGTACGATGCATAAAAATTTTGAATTGAGAGTTAGTAGAAGTAATTATTTATGTTAAATTCATCTGTAATATCTTGTTATTTGAATGTATGCATTTGAATGAATGTATTTACTAATGTATATGTAAGTGTGTGTGTGCGTGTTGAACGGTCCCCGTTCAAGGGGGGCGGTATGTTGCGTAGTCCTACGCAAGCGAGTGAGTGGGGATCGTTTCGAGACATCTCGAGACGTATGGACAATCGCCGAGATATAGGGACAAAAAAAAACATCTTATTTACGGTGCACTAAGGAGCGCATCAAACTCTATGCGGGGCGCTTGTGTCGCCTGGCACTCGTTCTCCCACTATTTCTATTAGTCCAATCATATGCATCGACAGCTACGGTTTCTAGCTTTGCGTTAATTGGTCCACGCGTTGCGTCGTTTTTTTCTATATAAGCCGCGCGCTTTCACGCTTAAATACTATTCTACCACGAGACCTGCGAGCGATCACTTCGAAGAGAGCTACACTACTGCGCTACTATTACATCAGCGGAACAAAGGAACAAGAGAAGAAAGCCACGTGGTCAGAATTATAGTCTGCATTGGATTAACATCATCAGCGATAGCTGCCGATAGGCAAGCCAGCGACACATCATCATCAACTGTATTTCAACCAGGGTTTTTTTGATGACCAAAAACTTGATTCTAAACAGATTTATTTAATATACATAGAGAGCTTGGAAAAAGAGAAGGAAGTAGTAGACAAAACTTTAATTACTTGAAAACTAATTAATTTTAAAATTTTACAACATAGTCATTTTAAAGCTCTTTTAATGCCAAAAAACATGATGTTAATCAAAAGTGTTTAAAATACATAGAGTGTCTAAAAAATAAGAAGAAATTTGTACACACAATCTTTAATTACTCGAAAGCTAACAAATTCTAATATGTTATAAAATAATCATTAAAAAGCTCTTTTAATGCCCTACAACCTGATTTAAAACTTAAGTATTTAATATACCTAGGGTTTTAAAAAATAAAGCAGGAATCTGTACATAAAGACTTCAATTACTCGAAAAATTACAAAATTTTAAATAATTTAACGCATTTATTTTAAAATTGTCATATTAAAGCAGTAATATAAAAGCTTTTTATGACGAAAAACTTGATGCTTAAAAGAATTATTTAATATATATAGGAAGTCTTGAAAAAAAGAAGGAAGTTTACACAAAAACTTCATTAACTCGAAAACTAACTCATTCTAATATGTTATAACATGATCATTTAAAAGCTCTTTTAATGCTCTAAAACATGATTTAAAATTTAAGTATATAACATATATATAGGGTTTTTAAAAATAAAGAAGTAATCTGTACACAAAGACTACAATTACCCGGAAACTAACATTTTAAATAATTTATCGCAATCATTTTAAAACAGTAATATAAAAGCTTTTTTAATGACCAAAAATTTGATGCTGAACAGAATTATTTATTATACATATGAAGATTTGAAAAAAAGAAGGAATTTGTAGAAAAAAACTTTAATTACTTAAAAACTAACGAATTTTTAAAATGTTTTAACATAGTCATTCTAAAGCTCTTATAGTGCCCAAAAACATGATGTTTAGCAAAATTATTTAAGATACATAGAGAGTCTAAAAGATGAGAAGAACTTTGTACACACAAACATTATTAACTAGAAAATGAACAAATTCTAGTATGTTATAAAATGATCATTTAAAAGCTCTTCAAATGCTCTATATCATGATTTAAAAGTTAAGTATTTAATATAAATATTGTTTTTAAAAATAAAGATGGAATCTGTACACAAAGACTTCAATAACTCGAAAACTAACAAAGTTTTAAATAATTTAACGCAGTCATCTTAAAGTTGTCATTTTAAAGCAGTAATATAAAAGCTTTTTTAATGACCAAAAACTTGATGATAAACAGAATTATTTAATATACAGAGTGTTTTGAAAAAAAGAAGGAAGTAGTACACAAAAACATTAATTACTTAAAAACTAACAAATCTTAAAATGTAATAACATAGTCATTTTAAAGCTCTTTTAATGTTCTTAAACCAAAATTAGAACTTAAGTATTTAAAATACATAAGGTGGCTAAAAAAAAAGAAGTACTTTGCACACACAAACTTTATTAACTAGAAAATTAACAAATTCTAGTATGTTATAAAATGATCATTTAAAAGTTCTTTTATTTCACTACAAAATGATTTGAAACTTAAGTATAAAATATATACAGCGTTTTTAAATATAAGGATGAAATCTTTACACAAAGACTTCAATTTCTCTAAAACTAACAAAGTTTTAAATAATTTAACGCAGTCATTTTAAAATTGTCATTTTAAAGCAGTAATATAACAGCTTTTTTAATGACCAAAAACTTGATAAACAGAATTATTTAATTTACAGAGTGTTTTGAAAAAAAGAAGGAAGTAGTACACAAAAACATTAATTACTTAAAAACAAACAAATTTTTAAAAAGTTATAACATAGTCATTTTTTAACTCTTTTAATGCTAAAAACATGATTTCAATTAAAAGTGTTTAAAATACATAGAGTGTCTAAAAAATGAGAAAAACTTTGTACACACAAACATTATTAACTAAAAAATTAACAAATTCTAGTATGTTATTACATGATCATTTAAAAGCTCTTTTAATGCTCTAAAACATGATTTGAAAGTTAAGTATATAATATATATATATAGGGTTTTTAAAAATAAAGAAGGAATCTGTACACAAAGACTACAATTACTCGGAAATTAACATTTTAAATAATTTATCGCAATCATTATAAAACAGTAATATAAAAGCTTTTTTAATGACCAAAAATTTGATGCTAAACAGAATTATTTATTATACATAGGAAGTTTTAAAAAAAAAAAGGAATTTGTAGACAAAAACTTTAATTACTTGAAAACTAACAAATTTTTAAAATGTTATAACAAAGTCATTCTAAAGCTCTTATAATTCCAATAAACAAGATGTTAAGCAAAATTATTTTTAATACATAGAGTGTCTAAAAAATGAGAAAAACTTTGTATAAACAAACATTATTTACTAGAAAATGAACAAATTCTAGTATTTTATAAAATGATCATTTTAAAGCTCTTTAATAGCTCTACAACCTGATTCAAAACTTAAGTATTTAATATATATAGGGTTTTTAAAAATAAAGAAGGAATCTGTACACAAAGACTTCAATTACTCGAAAACAAACAAATTTTTAAATAATTTAACGCAATCATTTTAAAGCAGTAATATAAAAGCTTTTTTAATGACCAAAAACTTAATGCTAAACAGAATTAGTTAATATACATAGGGAGTTTTAAAAAAAAGAAGGAATTTGTACACAAAAACATTAAATACTGAAAAACTAACAAATTTTAAAATGTTATAACATTGTCATTTTAAAGCTTTTTTAATGTTCTTTAACGAGAATTAGAACTATATATTTAAAATACATAGGATGTCTAAAAAATGAGAAGAACTTTGTACACACAAACTTTTATTACTCGATAACTAACAATTTCTAATATGTTATAAAATGATCTTTTAAAAGCTCTTTTAATGCACTACAACCTGATTTGAAACTTAATTATTAATTATATATAGCGTTTTTAAATATAAAGATTGAATCTGTACTCAAAGATTTCAATTACTCGAAAACTAACAAATTTTAAATAATTTAAAGCAGTCATTTTAAAGTTTTCATTTTGAAGCAATAAATAAAAAGCTTTTTTAATGACCAAAAACTTGATGCTAAACTGAATTATTTAATATACATAGGGAGTTTTGAAAAAAAGGAGGAGTTTGTACACAAAAACATTAAATACTAAAAACTCACAAATTTTAAAATGTTATAACATCGTTATTTTAAAGCTCTCTGTATGTTTTTTAACCGGAATTAGAAATATAAATTTAAAATAAATAGGGTGTCTAAAAAAAAGAAGAAATTTGTACACACAAACTATAAGTACTCGAAAACTAACAATTTCTAATATGTTATAAAATGATCATTTAAAAGCTCTTTTAATGCACTACAACCTGATTTGAAACTTAAGTATTAATTATATATAGCGTTTTAAATATAAAGATGGAATATGTACACAAAGACTTCAATTACTCGAAAAGTAACATAGTTTTAAACAATTTAACACAGTCATATTTAAGTTTTCATTTTAAAGCACTAATATAAAAACTTTTTTAATGACCAAAAACTTGATGCTAAACAGAATTATTAAATATACATAGGGTGTTTTGAAAAAAAGAAGGAATTTGTACACAAAAACTTTAAATACTCAAAAACTAAAAAATTTTAAAATGTTATAACATTGTCATTTTAAAGCTCTATGAATGCTCTTTAACCAGAACTAGAACTATATATTTAATATACATAGGATGTCTAAAAAATGAGAAGAACTTTGTACACACAAACTTTAATTACTGAATAACAAAAAATTCTAATATGTTATAAAATGATCATTTAAAAGCTCTTTTAATGCACTACAACCTGATTTAAAACTTAATTATTTAACATATATAGGGTTTTAAAATAAAAAAGAAGGAACCTGTAAACAATGACTTCAATTACTCGAAAACTAAAAAATTTTTAAATAATTTAACGCAGTCATTTTAAAGTTTTCATTTTAAAGCAGTAATAAAAAAGCTTTTTTAATGACCAAAAACTTTATGCTAAACAGAATTATTTAATATACATAGGGAGTTTTGAAAAAAAAAGGAATTTGTACACAGAAACATTAAATACTCAAAAACTAAAAAATTTTAAAATGTTATAACATTGTCATTTTAAAGCTTTATGAATGCTCTTTAACCAGAACTAGAACTATATATTTAAAATACATTGGATGTCTAAAAAATGAGAAGAACTTTGTACACACAAACTTTAATTACTGGATAACTAAAAAATTCTAATATGTTATAAAAGGTTCATTTAAACGCTCTTTTAATGTTCTACATACTGATTTAAAACTTAAGTACTTAAAATATATAGGGTTTTTAAAAATAAAGAAGGAATCTGTACACAAAGACTTACATTACTCGAAAACAAACAAATTTTTAAAATATTTAACGCAGTCATCTTAAAGTTGTCATTTTAAAGCAGTAATATAAAAGCTTTTTTAATGACCAAAAACTTGATGATAAACAGAATTATTTAATATACAGAGTGTTTTGAAAAAAAGAAGGAAGTAGTACACAAAAACATTAATTACTTAAAAACTAACAAATCTTAAAATGTAATAACATAGTCATTTTAAAGCTCTTTTAATGCTCTTAAACCAAAATTAGAACTTAAGTATTTAAAATACATAAGGTGGCTAAAAAAAAAGAAGTACTTTGCTCACACAAACTTTATTAACTGGAAAATTAACAAATTCTAGTATGGTATAAAATTATCATTTTAAAGCTCTTTAATTGCTTTACAACCTGATTCAAAATTTAAGTATTTAATATATATAGGGTTTTTAAAAATAAAGAAGGAATCTGTACACAAAGACTTCAATAACTCGAAAACAAACAAATTTTTAAATAATTTAAAGCAGTCATTTTAAAATTGTCATTTTAAAGCAGTAATATAACAGCTTTTTTAATGACCAAAAACTTGATGATAAACAGAATTATTTAATTTACACAGTGTTTTGAAAAAAAGAAGGAAGTAGTACACAAAAACATTAATTACTTAAAAACAAACAAATTTTTAAAAAGTTATAACATAGTCATTTTTTAACTCTTTTAATGCCAAAAACATGATGTTAATTAAAAGTGTTTAAAATACATAGAGTGTCTAAAAAATGAGAAAAACTTTGTACACACAAACATTATTAACTAAAAAATTAACAAATTCTAGTATGTTATAAAATGATCATTTAAAAGGTCTTTTAATGCACTACAACGTGATTTGAAACTTAAGTATTAATTATATATAGCGTATTTAAATATAAAGATGAAATCTGTAAACAAAGACTTCAATTACTCGAAAACTAACAAAGTTTTAAATAATTCAACGCAGTCATTTTAAAGTTGTCATTTTAAAAGTAGTAATATAAAAGCTTTTTTAATGACCAAAAACTTAATGCTAAACAGAATTAATTAATATACATAGGGAGTTTTGAAAAAAAGAAGGAATTTGTACACAAAAACATTAAATACTCAAAAACTAACAAATCTTAAAATGTTATAACATTGTCATTTTAAAGCTCTATGAATGCTCTTAAACCAGAATTAGAACTATTTATTTAAAACACATAGTGTGCCTAAAAAATTAGAAGAACTTTGTACACACAAACTTTAATTACTCGAAAACTAACAAATTCTAATATGTTATAACATGATCATTTAAAAGCTCTTTTAATGCTCTAAAACATGATTTGAAAGTTAAGTATATAATATATATATAGGGTTTTTAAAAATAAAGAAGGAATCTGTACACAAAGACTACAATAACTCGGAAATTAACATTTTAAATAATTTATCGCAAACATTATAAAACAGTAATATAAAAGCTTTTTTAATGACCAAAAATTCATGCCAACCAGAATTATTTATTATACATAGGAAGTTTTAAAAAAAAGAAGGAATTTGTAGACAAAAACTTTAATTACTTGAAAACTAACAGATTTTTAAAATGTTATAACAAAGTCATTCTAAAGCTCTTATAATTCCAATAAACATGATGTTAAGCAAAATTATTTTTAATACATAGAGTGTCTAAAAAATGAGAAAAACTTTGTACACACAAACATTATTTACTAGAAAATGAACAAATTCTAGTATTTTATAAAATGATCATTTAAAAGCTCATTTAATGCACTACAACCTGATTTAAAAATTAATTATTTAATATATATAGGGTTTTAAAATAGAAAAGAAGAAACTTGTACACAATGACTTCAATTACTCGAAAACTAAAAAATTATTAAATAATTTACCGCAGTCATTTTAAAATTTTTATTTTATAGCAGTAATAAAAAAGCTTTTTTCATGACCAAAAACTTGATGCTAAACAGAATTATTTAATATACATAGGGAATTTTGAAAAAAAGAAGGAATTTTTACACAAAAAAATTAAATACTAAAAAGCTAACATATTTTTAAAATGTTATAACAAAGTCATTCTAAAGCTCTTGTAATTCCAATAAACATGATCTTCTTCTTTTTCATTCTTTGGTTTAGGCAAATTGCCTGTTTCGTAACGACGTTTTTCTGCCTATTGCACTGTTAAATTGTCGCACCATCGTTTCCGTGGGCGTCCCGTGCTTCTACGGCCAACCGGTGACTTATCCCGTGCAATTCTGACAATTCTTCCGTTGTCCATTCTGTTGATATGTTCGTTCCATTCTTTTTTTCTTTTAAGTATCCATTCGTTAATGTTTTCCACTTTGCATGTTCTTCTTATATCTTCACTTCTTTCTCGATCCAGTAGTGTTTTTCCAGTTATTCTGCGAAGAATTCTCATTTCGGTTGTCTCTAGTAACTGTTTCGTTTTCGCCGTGTCTGGTCGAGTTTCTGCGGTATGTGACATAATAGGTCTTACCATTGCCTTGTAGATTCTTGCTTTGGTCTCTATGTCCATGTTCTTGTTTCGCCATATTGTGTCATTCAAACAACCCGCTATTCTGGATGCCTTCATTGTCTGTTCTCTTACCTCTGCTTCAACATCACCATACCCTGATATTTCTATTCCTAGGTACTTATATCTCATTTCCTGCTGAATAACCTTCCCTTCAATTTCCAGTTTGCATCTTAACGGTGTCTTTGATGTTGTCATGCATTTGGTTTTCTGGGCCGATATTTTCATATTGAATGATTTGGCTATGCAGTTAAATCGGTGTAGTAGACGTTGTAGATCATCCTCGTTTTCGGCCACTAATACAGCGTCATCAGCATAGCATAGGATGGTTATTTCTTCGTTGCCCATTTTATATCCTTTTAGCAGTCTTACATTTTTTATTATTTCGTCCATAATGATGTTAAAAAGCAGGGGACTTAAGGAATCCCCTTGTCGGATACCACGACCTGCATCAATTGGTTCAGTCAAGACACCATTTATCTTTGCTTGGATCTTATTGTTTCTATAGATGTCCTCTATGGTCTTGATAAAATTATTCGGAATTTGTCGATTATAGAGGAGGTGTATAACATCCTTTAACTGCACTCGATCGAATGCCTTTTCCAGATCAATGAAACACATATATGCTGGTCTGTTGTATTCAATCGATTTTCTGTTATCTGTCTTATGATGAAAACCGCGTCTGTGCATGATCTGCCTGATCTGAATCCCTGCTGTTCGTCTTCTAGATTCGTTAAGCTGTTAATTTTGTTTGTTATAACTTTTGTCGTTAGTTTTAATGCAGTGTTTAAAAGGTTTATTCCCCTGTAATTTGTAGGTAGTTTTTTGTCTCCTTTTTTAAACATAACTATGGTTTTGCTAGTTCGCCATTCCTCAGGTATTTTGTGTTGGTCTAGTATTTTTTGTATTAGGAATGTTAATTGTTGTATGAGACGTTGGCCACCATATTTTAGTAATTCGTTGGGTATGCCATCTTGCCCTGGGCTCTTCCTATTCTTTATTTTTCGAATAGCTGTTTCTACATCACTGGACTCAATTTGTATATCGTTTTTGGTTATTATTTCTGGCGTATTTAGTTCCACTTGAGGTTCTTCTGATTTATAAAGTTCTGTTAGGTATTTAATCCAGGTTTCTCTTGGGATCTGATTTGTTTCGATCATTTCGTTGACCTCCTTTCTCTGATTCCTAATAAATCGCCAGATTTGTTTTTGGAGTCCATAGAAGTCACTCTCCATTCTCTTCGAAAAAATCTTCCAATGGTGTTGTTTTGTTTGCCTTACTAATGTCGCTGTTTGGTTCCGGATTCGTCTATACCTTTCGTATGATTCAGGTGTCCGTAATGTTCTATAGTTAAGGTATGCTATTTTCTTTTTTTTGCATATTTCCTTAATCTCTGGGCGGAACCAAGGAGTTTTGATTATTCTAGCCCGGTTTTTTATATTTCGTGTTCCCAGGGCTTCATATGCAGCTTCTAAGATGTTAGTTTTTAGTTTCTTCCAGGCCGTGTTTGTATTATCTTCTTCTTTTATTATGTTTATTTCGATTTTTTCCTTCAATCTGTTCTCATATAGTTGTTTGGTTGGTAGGTTCCATAGTGACTCGATATTTATTTTCGATTCTTGAGTTGCTCGGACAAGATTTCTTTGGGGTTTAAACTTCATTCTTATTTTTGCTATTAGCAGGCTATGATCGCTTCCTACATTCGCGGAATTTAACGTCCTGATATCTAATATTTGGTTTGGTTTGACGTGTCTGTTGGTAACAATATAATCAATTGTAGACCTGAAGCCTCTGGTGTTGCTGTATGTAAATTTATAGTGTTCCTTATGATTGTAAAAAGTGTTATTAATCCTTAGCTCGCTAAATGTGCATAACTGTGTCATTAGTTCTCCATTATCATTTAACACGTTTTCGTTGAACCTTTGTTTTATTCCAGGTATTATTTCGTTTCTGATGCGGGCGTTAAAATCTCCAAGGATTATCATTTGTTGGTTACTTGGTAATGATCTGACTATATTTTGTAGTTGGTCGTAGAAGGCTTCTCTTTCTTTTTTCGGTTTATTATCTTCGGGTGCATAAATTGACACTATATTTAATTTTTGATTTTCCGCTTCCATTTTTACAACCAAGATTCGTGAAGATACGTAGCTACATTCTTGTATGTTGTTTTGATACTTGTTAGACACTGCGATGGCTACCCCTTCCTTTGCCCTGATTTGTTTTTCGACTCCACTATAGATCACTAGGTAGTCGTCGTACTGTATTTGTCCTTTGCCTTTCTTCTTGGTTTCTTGTAAGGCGCATATATCAATTTTATTATATTTTAATTCTTTTAGGGTTTCTTGGTCTTTATTATTAAATGACTTGATGTTCCAGGTAGCCAGACGCAATATGTGTTCTTTTTTCCAGTTCTTTGTCCTTTTTCTTGCTTGGGTCGTCATCTGTGAATCCGTCCTATTCCGAGGGAATATTTCGTTTCTGTGAGCAGTATTTTATTTTTTACGTTGGGTAGGGAGCTAGCCTGATCCAACAACCTTCCTCCTTTTCCCGGGCTTAGGACCGGCAACATGATCGTTGATCTCGATTATGCAGGCGGAGTTAATAAACATGATGTTAAGCAAAATTATTTTTAATACATAGAGTGTCTAAAAAATGAGAAAAACTTTGTATACACAAACATTATTTACTAGAAAATGAACAAATTCTAGTATTTTATAAAATGATCATTTTAAAGCTCTTTAATTGCTCTACAACCTGATTCAAAACTTAAGTATTTAATATATATAGGGTTTTTAAAAATAAAGAAGGAATCTGTACACAAAGACTTCCATTACTCGAAAACAAACAAATTTTTAAATAATTTAACGCAATAATTTTAAAGTTTTTATTTTAAAGCAGTAATAAAAAAGCTTTTTTAATGACCAAAAACTTGATGCTAAACTGAATTATTTAATATACATAGGGAGTTTTGAAAAAAAGAAGGAGTTTGTACACAAAAATATTAAATACTAAAAACTCACAAATTTGAAAATGTTATAACATCGTCATTTTAAAGCTCTCTGTATGTTTTTTAACCAGAATTAGAAATATATATTTAAAATACATAGGGTGTCTAAAAAAAAGAAGAAATTTGTACACACAAACTATAAGTACTCGAAAACTAACAATTTCTAATATGTTATAAAATGATCATTTAAAAGCTCTTTTAATGCACTACAACCTGATTTGAAACTTAAGTATTAATTATATATAGCGTTTTAAAAATAAAGATGGAATCTCTACACAAAGACTTCAATAACTCGAAAACTAACATAGCTTTAAATAATTAAACGCAGTCATATTTAAGTTTTTATTTTAAAGCACTAATATAAAAACTTTATTAATGACCAAAAACTTGATGCCAAACAGAATTATTTAATATACATAGGGAGTTTTGAAAAAAAGAAGGAATTTGTACACAAAAACATTAAATACTCAAAAACTAAAAAATTTTAAAATGTTATAACATTGTCATTTTAAAGCTCTAAAAATGCTCTTTAACCAGAACTAGAACTATATATTTAAAATACATAGGATGTCTAAAAAATGAGAAGAACTTTGCAGACACAAACTTTAATTACTGGATAACTAAAAAATTCTAATATGTTATAAAATGATCATTTAAAAGCACTTTTAATGCACTACAACCAGATTTAAAACTTAATTATTTATTATATATATGGTTTTTAAAAATAAACATGAAATCTCTATACAAAGACTTCAATAACTCGAAAACTAACATAGCTTTAAATAATTAAACGCAGTCATATTTAAGTTTTTATTTTAAAGCACTAATATAAAAGCTTTTTTAATGACCAAAAACTTGATGATAAGCAGAATTTTTTAATATACAGTGTGTTTTGAAAAAAAGAAGGAATTTGTACACAAAAACATTAAATACTCAAAAACTAAAAAAGTTTTAAATGTGATAACGTTGTCGATTTAAAGCTCTATGAATGTTCTTCAACCAGAATTAGAACTATATATTTAAAATACATAGGATGTCTAAAAAATGAGAAGAACTTTGTACACACAAACTTTTATTACTCGATAACTAACAATTTTAAATATGTTATAAAATGATCATTTAAAATCTCTATTAATGCACTACAACCTGATTTAAAACTTAAGTATTAATTATATATAGGGTTTTTAAATATAAAGAGGGAATATGTAAACAAAGACCTCAATTACTCGAAAACTAACAAAGTATTGAATAAATTAACGCAGTCATTTTTAAGTTGAAATTTTAAAGTGGTAATATAAAAGCTTTTTTAATGACCAAAAACTTGATGATAAGCAGAATTATTTAATATACAGAGTGTTTTGAAAAAAAGAAGGAAGTTTTACACAAAAACATTAAATACTCAAAAACTAAGAAATTTTAAAATGTTATAACATTGTCATTTTAAAGCTCTGTGAATGCTCTTCAACCAGAATTAGAACTATATATTTAAAATACATAGGGTGTCTAAAAAATGAGAAGAAAATTGTACACACAAACTTTAATTACTCGAAAACTAACAAATTCTAATATGTAATAAAAGGTTCATTTAAACACTCTTTTAATGTTCTACATACTGATTTAAAACTTAAGTACTGAAAATGTATAGGGTTTTTAAAAATAAAGAAGGAATCTGTACACAAATACTTACATAACTCGAAAACAAACAAATTTTTAAAATATTTAACGCAATCATTTTAAAGCAGTAATATATAGGCTTTTTTATTGACCAAAAACTTGATTCTAAACAGATTTATTTAATATACATAGAGAGCTTGGAAAAAGAGAAGGAAGTTGTAGACAAAAACTTTAATTACTTAAAAACGAACAAATTTTTAAAATGTTTTAACATAGTCATTCTAAAGCTCTTATAATGCCCAAAAACATGATGTTTTGCAAAATTATTTAAAATACATAAAGAGTCTAAAAAATGAGAAGAACTTTGTAACCACAAACTTTATTAAATAGAAAATTAACAAATTCTAGTATGTTATAAAATGATCATTTAAAAGCTCTTTTAATGCACTACAACCTGATTTAAAACTTAATTATTTATTATATATATGGTTTTTAAAAATAAAGATTGAATCTGTACTCAAAGACTTCAATTACTCGAAAACTAACAAATTTTTAAATAATTTAAAGCTATCATTTTAAAGTTTTCATTTTTAAGCAATAATTAAAAAGCTTTTTTAATGACCAAAAACTTGATGCTCAACTGAATTATTTAATATACATAGGGAGTTTTGAAAAAAAGGAAGAATTTGTACACGAAAACATTAAATACTAAAAACTCACAAATTTTGAAATGTTATAACATCGTCATTTTAAAGCTCTCGGTATGTTTTTTAACCGGAATTAGAAATATATATTAAAAATACATAGGATGTCCAAAAAAAAGAAGAACTTTGTACACACAAACTATAAGTACTCGAAAACTAACAAATTAAAATATGTTATAAAATGATCATTGAAAATCTCTTTTAATGCTCTACAACCTTATTTAAAACTTAATTATTTAATATATATATGGTTTTTAAAAAAAAAGATGGAATCTCTACACAAAGACTTCAATAACTCGAAAACTAACATAGTTTTAAATAATTTAACGCAGTCATATTAAAGTTTTCATTTTAAAGCTCTAATATAAAATCTTTTTTAATGACCAAAAACTTGATGCTAAACAGCATTATTTAGTATACATAGGGAGTTTTGAAAAAAAGAAGGAATTTTTACACAAAAACATTAAATACTAGAAAACTAATAAAGTTTTAAATGTTATAACATTGTCATTTTAAAGCTCTATGAATGTTCTTGAACCGGAATTAGAACTAAATATTTAAAATACATAGGATGTCAAAAAAATGAGAAGAACATTGTACACACAAACTTTTACTACTCGATAACTATCAATTTCTAATATGTTATAAAATTATCATTTAAAAGCTCAATTAATGCACTACAACCTGATTTGAAACTTAAGTATTAATTATATATAGCGTTGTTAAATATAAAGATGGAATATGTACACAAAGACTTCAATTACTCGAAAACTAACAAAGTTTTGAATAAATTAACGCAGTCATTTAAACGTTGTCATTTTAAAACAGTATTATAAAAGCTTTTTGAATGACCAAACACTTGACGCTAAACAGAATTATTTAATATACACAGGGAATTTGGAAAGAAAGAAACAATTCGTAGAAAAAAACTTTAATAACTAGAAAACTAACAAATTTTTAAAATGTTATAACATTGTCATTTTAAAGCTCTATGAATGCTCTTTAACCAGAATTAGAAATATACATTAAAAATACATAGGGTGTCCAAAAAAAAGAAGAACTTTGTACACACAAACTATAAGTACTCGAAAACTAACAAATTAAAATATGTTATAAAATGATCATTGAAAATCTCTTTTAATGCTCTACAACCTTATTTAAAACCTAATTATTTATTATATATATAGTTTTTAAAAATAAAGATTGAATCTCTACACAAAGACTTCAATAACTCGAAAACTAACAAAGTTTTAAATAATTTAACGCAGTCATTTTAAAGTTGACATTTTAAAGTGGTAATATAAAAGCTTTTTTAATGACCATAAACTTGATGATAAGCAGAATTTTTTAATATACAGTGTGTTTTGAAAAAAAGAATGAAGTTGTACACAAAAACATTAAATACTCAAAAACTAACAAATTTTAAAATGTTATAACATGGTCATTTTAAAGCTTTTTTAATGTTCTTTAACCAGAATTAGAACTTAAGTATTATAAATACATAGGGTGTCTAAAAAAAAAGAAGAACTTTGTACACACAAACATTATGAACTAGAAAACTAACAAATTCTAGTATGTAATAAAATGATCTTTTAAAAGCTCTTTTAATGCACTAGAACCTGATTTGAAACTTAAGTAATAATTATATATAGCGTTTTTAAATATAAAGATGGAATCTGTACACAAAGACTTCAATAACTCGAAAACTAACAAAGTTTTAAATAATTTAACGCAGAAATTTTTGGGTTTTCATTTTAAAGCACTAATATAAAAGCTTTTTTAATGATCAAAAACTTAATGCTAAACAGAAATATTTAATATACATAGGAAGTTTTGAAAAAAAGAAGGAATTTTTACACAAAAACATTAAATACTAGAAAACTAATAAAGTTTTAAATGTTATAACATTGTCATTTTAAAGCTCTATGAATGTTCTTGAACCGGAATTAGAACTAAATATTTAAAATACATAGGATGTCAAAAAAATGAGAAGAACATTGTACACACAAACTTTTACTACTCGATAACTAACAATTTCTAATATGTTATAAAATTATCATTTAAAAGCTCAATTAATGCACTACAACCTGATTTGAAACTTAAGTATTAATTATATATAGCGTTGTTAAATATAAAGATGGAATATGTACACAAAGACTTCAATTACTCGAAAACTAACAAAGTTTTGAATAAATTAACGCAGTCATTTTAACGTTGTCATTTTAAAGCAGTATTATAAAAGCTTTTTGAATGACCAAACACTTGACGCTAAACAGAATTATTTAATATACACAGGGAATTTGGAAAGAAAGACACAATTCGTAGAAAAAAACTTTAATAACTAGAAATCTAACAAATTTTTAAAATGTTATAACATTGTCATTTTAAAGCTCTATGAATGCTCTTTAACCAGAATTAGAAATATATATAAAAAATATATAGGGTGTCCAAAAAAAAGAAGAACTTTGTACACACAAACTATAAGTACTCGAAAACTAACAAATTAAAATATGTTATAAAATGATCATTGAAAAGCTCTTTTAATGCTCTACAACCTTATTTAAAACTTAATTATTTAATATATATATGGTTTTTAAAAATAAAGATGGAATCTCTACACAAAGACTTCAATAACTCG
>QUOG01000211.1:0-17460 GCA_010416905.1 Polistes dorsalis
AAATATTCACATTTCATTACAAGTTGAAGTGTATTATTTGGATCAACTCCTTCCGTCCTTACAACGCGGAAGTGAAAGAGACAGCAGTCTTTTTCCTAGCAAAGTAAGAAAGCGCGTGCACGAAAGCGTGCACAGTACGGGAGTGGGAACCAGCACTACCGTACAACTGTACATTTGGTTCTGCGAGCCGGATCAATCGTACATTAAATGGTCCTCCGAGCCGGAGTGCTCTACGAAAGGTCGCGAACGATCAGCAAGCAAGTTCGTGAATTCAATCAACGAGAGCAGCAATAGCATCAATGCCGAGGAAGAATAGGAAAACGCAGAAAGAGGCAATACACGGTATCCAGCCACGCAGCATCAACACGAGCATCTGCCGTCGGACGGTATCGTTATCGGTAACAGGTCAGTCTCTTTTCCTTCTTAGCCTATCTTTCTCCTTCATTTATTATTGCTACTATCTCGGTACAAACATGGCTGAGCAATTAAGAGATTTACACATTAAACGGGGTCAGATTAAGGCATATATGACTAGGGCAAAGAGTCATATTGATAAACTAGCACAAACGCGTAGTACACCCCGCCTCAGGCTTCGTCGCGATGAGATCTTGGTCAAATTGCGTGAATTCGAAGAAGTGCAAACCAAAATCGAACTAATTGATGATACATCCGATCACAGTGTTGAACGTGAATCTTTTGAAGACGCGCTTTTTACAATCATCGGCAACATCGACGAATTATTGGAAGATTGGTCGAATTCAGCGCATTCCGCGTCGACGAATGCACCTTCTCCGACGCAATCACAATTATCCGCGGGTTCTAACGGGCATATCAGGTTGCCGAAAATAATTACCACAATTACGCCGAAAAAGAATTACCACAATTCGGTGGATCGTACGAAGAGTGGTATTCATTTCGCGATACTTTTAAGTCACTAATACATGAAAACTCGTCGTTATCGTCGATCCAAAAGTTCCATTATCTTCGCTCGTTACTAAAAGGCGAGGCGGCGGACATAACGCGGGCATTAACGATTTCGGACGTAAATTACGAAGAAGCGTGGAAATTACTACAAAATAGGTACGACAACAAACGTAGGATAGTGCATACTCATATAAGGGGTATCATGGATATACCTAAGATTCAAAAGGAAAATAGCGTTGCGCTGCGCCAATTAGTTGACGCTGCCTCAAGGAATACAAGGGCACTTAGTGCACTGCAAAGGCCGGTCAATCAGTCGGATGACTTACTGGTATGCACGGTGGTAGACAAGTTAGACGCGAAAACGAACGAAGAGTGGGAAAGCAAGCTTTCACCGTCAGAAGTGCCCACCTTCGCACAATTAATGGAATTCCTGACGCACCGGTGTCAGGTATTAGAAGCAATCGCAAAACCACCAATGCCGCTCGTGACGAATCACAACCGACCGAAACCGCGCCAAGCATTGTCCTCGCAGGTAACTACAAACATACTCGCGTGTCCGATATGCAAGGAAAGCCACCAGCTTTACAAATGCGAAAGGTTCAGGAAGATGCCAGTTAGGGATCGCGTCTCCGAGGCAAGGAAAAAAGGGTTATGCCTTAATTGCTTGCGGTCGACGAATCTTTTTGCCATCGAATGCAATGCGAGTCGGTGTAAGGTGTGCAACCGGAAACATAACACCTTACTACATACCCAGTCAGAACCGTCGCAGGGTTCCACGGCCGTCGCTAACGAACGCGGCGAGTCAGACAGCGAAGCGGCGGTTGCAAACATAGGTCGCTGGTTAAAGGCAGCATTTCATCGGGAGGCGTTGCTTTTAACAGTCAAGGTCAAGCTATTAGACGTAAATGGAAAACCAATAACCGTTCGGGCATTATTGGATTCGGGGTCCAAAGTAAACATAATAACGCGTAACTTAGCGCAGCATCTAAGGTTGCAATCAAAAGAGTTCCGAGCGCCGATCGCCGGAATTGGTCAAATGACGACACAACCGCTACATCAAATGGAGGTTGTGCTCAAGTCCAACTACAATAACTACCGGAGAAAAATAGATTGTGTAATATTAAATTCAATTACAAAAAAATTACCAGCCGTATCTATGGACGGGAACAAACTTGCGATTCCCGGTAATATAAGGTTAGCGGACCCCGCATTCTACGAAAGTGCGAATATCGACGTGTTATTGGGAATAGAGGTCTATCTAGAGATCTTATGTACGGGCCAAATAAAGGCAACGAGTTTGTATCCAACGTTGCAAAAAAACGCAGTTGGGATGGGTGGTGGGCGGCTGTTTGCGTAAGGTAAAGGGCAGCCCCAAGGAGGTAGCATGTAACATCGCTACGCAAGTACAGGATGTTGACCAGTTGGTGTCGCGGTTTTGGGAACTGGATAACGTCGCGGATGTTCATCCGTTAACAGAGCAGGAACGGTACTGCGAAGAGCATTTCAAGAGAACGTACAGACGTGACGCGGACGGTCGATTCATGGTGCGTCTCCCCATCATAGAAGAAAAGATAGTAAGTCTCCAGGATAATAGGACCGCGGCGTTGAATCGGTTTTTCTCCCTACAGCACAAGTTAGCTAAAAATCCAACATTGCGAGATGCGTACTCAAGCTTTATAAAAGAATACAGGGATTTAGAGCACTTTCGGACGTTACCAGAAGATAAAGCAACTCCGCTAAGTACTTACTACATACCACATCATGCAATTTTAAACGAGAAAAGTGCAACGACAAAGTTGCGTGTGGTATTTGACGCGTCGGCCAAGTCGAAGTCAGGCATATCGTTAAACGACGCATTGGCCATAGGACCAAATATACAGGATGATTTATTTTCGATAATAGCGAGGTTTAGAACATACGCGTACGTGATAACAGCGGACATTCAGAAAATGTATAGACAGATCCGTGTCGACGAATCGCAGGTTAGCCTACAGAAGATATTCTGGCGTGATGATGTGCGAAACCCAGTGAGCACGTGTGAGCTACTAACTCTAACGTACGGTACGGCGTTGGCGTCATTTTTGGCTACGCGGTGTCTAAAAGAGATAGCGGATTTGGAGGAGGGAAATCATCCGATAGGCGCGCAGGTCATACGACGCGATTTTTATGTGGACGACTTGCTGACCGGAGCAGATTCGATTGCGGAGGTTAGAGAAATACGCGATCAGGTAAACCAGGTATTAGCCAAAGCAGGGTTTAAATTGCATAAATGGGCGGCTAATTCGGGGAAAATATTACCGCACATTCCCGAAAAGGTCGATTCAAAACAAATACTGAATCTAAATAAGGAAGGCGATATAAGGGCGTTGGGCGTCTTGTGGGATCCAAGCGATGATTCATTTCAGTATTCCGTTCCGATAGCGGCGCCAGTGCACCGAATCACGAAAAGGGTCATATTGGCATCGGTTGCTAAGGTATTCGATCCGTTGGGATTAATTGGGCCAATCACTGTAACGGAGAAGGTTATCATACAAAGACTATGGCAAAGGGGCATACATTGGGAAGAATCCATACCAATGGATTTAGAGACAGCATGGTTGCATTACGCGAAACAACTCCCAGTGCTAAATGACATAAGGGTCGAACGGAAAACTATTTGTAAAAACGCGAAGGAAATAGAGATGCACGGATTCGCACGGCACGCATCCGATACGGCGTATGGGGCCTGCATCTATATAGTTTCGAAGGACGGGTGCGGAAACGGGAGCAGCAACTTATTGTGTGCGCGCTCGAGAGTAGCACCGTTAAAGGCGGTATCGCTACCGCAATTGGAGTTGTGCGCTACCGTATTGCTCGAGAGGATGATAAGCAAGCTGACGACGAACATGCGCGTAGAATTCAGGAAAATATGTTGCTGGTCAGACTCCACCATTGCATTGGCATGGATAAGATCACCATCGCGAAATTGGACCACGTTTGTGGCCAATCGCGTGACGGAAATTCAGGAGCGAATACCAAACTCGAAGTGGGGACATGTGTCTTCCGGCGAAAATCCAGCGGATTTCATATCGAGGGGGGTAACCCCAACAGAACTGTTAAGTCTGGATCTATGGTGGCACGGGCCAGGAATGGTCTTCGGGAACGCGACGATACAGCGCCAGAAGTCCCACTCGAAGAATTACCAGAACGTCGAAATACGAGTGTCACGTGCACGGTCGCGATGATAGGCCGTGACCAGAGGTCACGAGAGTTTTGTGATCGTATATTCAATAAATATTCGCAATTCACCCGACTAGTGCGGGTCATAGCATACTGCAGCAGGTTTTGCAGAAACGCGCGGCGTGCACAAACCAAGGACATCGGTCCGATAACGGTGGCTGAAATTGCGCAAGCCAAGGAGCGTTTAATAAAGCTGTGTCAAGCGCAAGAGTTCGACGAGGAAATAAGGGCAATAACAAAAAACCCAAGGATTATTGTACATGGTAGACTGGCGTGTCTTAAGCCGTTTCTGGATACCAACGGGATCATGCGTGTCGGGGGGAGGCTGCAAAACGCGGACATAGCGTACGGCAATAAGTACCCAATTGTGCTACCAAGATCGCACAAACTTACCGCGTTAATAATTCAGCACGAACATATAAAAAATTTCCATGCGGGCCCGCAACTAACACTCGCGGCGGTAAGAGAGAATTATTGGCCCATGGCGGGCAGAAGTACCGTCCGCGGAATAATTCGGAGGTGCGTAGTTTGTTTTAAAAATACGCCGATGAATTCGAGATATGTGATGGGTAATCTACCGGAATCACGGGTTACCCCCTCGCGACCATTCACAAACATCGGAATAGACTATTGCGGCCCTATTTTGGTCAAAGAAGGGAGAAGACGGAATGCCAAATATGTAAAGGCATACGGTGCGATATTTGTATGCATAGCGACAAAGGCCGTGCACATAGAATTAGTAACAGACATGTCAACAGACTGTTTTATAGCGTGCCTGAAGCGATTTATGGCACGGCGGGGTAAGCCTGCCAATATATATTCGGACAATGGGACGAACTTCGTTGGGGCAAATCGGGCGTTAGGAGAGTTAAGAACGCAGGTTTTCAATGATATAGCAAAGGCCAAAATTAGCGATCAACTAAGTGTTGAGGGAGTGGCCTGGCATTACATTCCGCCAGGCGCTCCAAATTTCGGTGGCTTGTGGGAAGCGGCAGTGAAGGCTGCGAAATATCACCTGAGGCGCGGGGTAGGTAATGCTTCCTTAACGTTCGAAGAGTTAAGTACCGTACTTACCCAGATAGAAGCAATATTAAACTCCCGCCCTCTATTACCTATATCCGCCGATCCTAGAGACCTAAACGACCTTACTCCTGCACATTTCCTTATCGGAGACTCCCTGCTGTCGGTATCGGAACCGGACATAAGGGAGATAGCAATTAATAGACTATCACGGCTACAACTAATCGAGCAGCTGCGCCAGCATTTTTGGAAACGCTGGTCGAAGGAATATTTAAATCTACTCAACCAGAGGCCAGCGAGATCTATACGAACACGTGATCCACTACAGGAAGGCCACTAGGTTGTCATTCGAGATGACAATTTACCCCCATTACGATGGCTATTAGGCAGGGTGGAGCAGCTAATACCAAGCGCAGACGGAATAGTGAGGACAGCAATGATTCGAACATCTAAGGGAACCATCAAGCGGGCTGCAACAAGGCTGTGTGTTCTGCCAATAGAGCAGCCGTAGGAGGTCATAAAAATTGTTTTATTTAAATATGTTCAATGTATCTTTAAGGTGGTGCTTGGAAGCTTTGATTAGTCTTCGAATATACTGTATATAAGGTTCACTACATTCCAATTGTATGTTAAAAGGCAGGCCTTTCAAGGGGGCCGGCATGTTCCGTCATTTATCGGAACAGGAGGAGTAAGATTATACAACGGAGAATTTGAATAAGATACGCATTTACAAAGATGCCCGACCGAGGACTATGCAAAGAAAAAGAGTATTTGTTTATGACCTTTGGGTTTTATTGCGTCGGCATCTATTCATAGAGTATAAAGAACAAATATAGCAATCACATCGGGCATCTTATTTCGAATTCCTAGAAACTGTAACGCAGTATATTTGATCAGATATCCCCACTCTAAGGTCGCATCGGAGCCCTTTGATGGGATGTATCATGGAGGGGGGGGGGGGAAGAGGGCAGTTACATTTTAGACCAAAAAGAGGTAGTTGTCCATGTTGAGATGTGTACATTTATATTATAAAGTAGAATGTGTGTGCTTTGGCGCGGGAGCATGTGTTGGTGTGCTGCTGTTCGTGTGGGGGACGCACACATGTAAGTCTCCCCACTTTACTACATGTAAGAGACTAGTATATAAGGGACAGCGACTAGCTGTAATGGAGCTCCATCTGTTAAAATAAGAAAATAGTTATATTAAAAGTATTAGCACGTGGCACGGAGAACTTGAACGAACTTGTAATATAGAAGAATATATAGATTGATTAAACTTTTACCACCCATATAAGAAAATATGTCCTCATTAATTTAACAGTCCATACTCGTTAGGCGGAATCACATCCAAGTGATCCGAGCAGCATTCAATACATTACACAAATACAACTAGTCAGTAACCCGAGGTTATGGCTAGTACTAAGCATCAAAGTTAGCATAGATCAGTATACAAGGCCCAAGCACCATACTGATCTCTTGGAAACGAGTATTGATAAATATTCACATTTCATTACAAGTTGAAGTGTATTATTTGGATCAACTCCTTCCGTCCTTACAACGCGGAAGTGAAAGAGACAGCAGTCTTTTTCCTAGCAAAGTAAGAAAGCGCATGCACGAAAGCGTGCACAGTACGGGAGGGGGAACAAGCACTACCGTACAATTGTACATTTGGTTCTGCGAGTTGGATCAATCGCATTAAATGGTCCTTCGAGCCGGATCAATCGTACATCTATGAAGTGTCAAATGACACATTTTAACGGAGATAGGATTAGGATTAGTAAACGGTTCTTCTGAGTCTGTGCCTATGACAATGTCTCCGATGTCAATTGAGACTCGACGCTCGTGCCGAAAGTATCAAGAAAACTTGTATAGAGTGGTTTTATTTGAACCCTGAGAAAAATAGATTGCAGTTAATGTCGTAATCAATTATATAAAATTCATGGGCGGCGTTGACCTGTCAGATCATTATGCCTCGACATACTGTTTTATGCGTAAAAAACTGAAATGGTGGCGCAAGCTATTTTTTTGTTGATTAGAAGTTAGCATAATTAATTCTTATATTTTATACAAATTGGTTAAAAAGCAGAGAAACGAGCAGTCACTTAATCACTTGTGTTTCTAGCATTTATATAGGTGACCAAAAAATGGTCGAATATCTCCCAATAAGTTCTACTAAACAGTTTAACGCTGGAATAAGTGAGATAGGACAGGATAGATAAATGAACAAAACACTTTTACGCGGCACAAAGCTACTTGCCTCGGCATAGTAACTCTCACGGAATTAAGAGAAAAGCCGGGGCAAGAGAACAATTTATTCAATAAAACTGGTGTAACGTACAATGACAACCAAAAGGCTGAAAAGAAAATATATTATTAGAATAACGACGCGAGGTACCTTTTATAGTGCACTCAATTAGAAATCAAAATCTGGTTTTCGGGGAAAGTCTTGATTCTTTAAACTAAGGGTAAATCGACGACGCTGAATCGATTGGTGCTAATTTTTTTGCAATCGGATAGCGCGTTTTTAAGGAAAAGGGTTAAAAAGGAAAAAATAGCTTTATCTTAGAATCTAGGTATTTAATCGAAAAAAGTTTCAAACAAAAGTTGTAGAGAATTGAAAAATACATAAAAAATGTTCTAAGGTTTATCTTCGTATTTGCAAAAATAAACGAGAAAGAGTTATAAAAGTAATTGTAAGAGTGGGGAAGCAAGTCCCGCCTCACAGTCGGCTTTTACACGCGAGCGGGCTAGTGTGCGTACTAGCGTCCGTGTGTATTAAACACAAACGAACGATCTTGAATGCGAGTGCGACTGAAAGAAGAAACCGATATTTCTCCCCTTCTATTTGTTTAGGCCACAGCGAGTATTTCTTTTCCTATACTAGCCATAGATGGTTTAGATTGAGCGTTCTGTACAAGATTTTTTCTTTCGGTAGCGAGAATTTTTCGTTTTGGCCATCGAGTGTCGAGCGTTCTGTATACGAGTGCGAGTGAGAAAGAAAACCGATGTTTCTCTCTTTCTATTTTTTCACTCGGTAGACAGAATTTTTCGTTTTTGCCATCGAGTGTCGAGCGTTCTGTATATCTATATATATCGGCGTATAAGCGCGGCATTTTTAAATCGAATCTTGATGCTTATAGCACACTGTTTCTTTATTTATTGTCAAAAATAATGAACCTCGAATAAAAAACAAACAATAATTCTTTCTAATTTTCTTAATAAAATTTATATTAAATTTTTCTTTCTTTTTAATTTCTTTTTAATAAATTTTTCTTAATAAAATTTATCTAAAATTTTTCTTTCTTTTTAATTTTTTCTTAATAAATTTTTCTTAATAAAATTTATATCGTAAGCCAAAAATAAATTCGCACTGCCTATAATGCAAATGCATTTTTTTTTTAATTATATTTTCTATAAAATTATTATAAAATATTATTGAAAAAATAGAAAAAAAATCTATTAAGTTTACTTCATAATAATGAAAAAAAGAAATAAGAAAGCAAAGAAAAAGAACGAAAAGAAAAAGAAAAAAAGAAAGGTAAACATACTTGTTAGCGCTGTCAAGATAAAATATATGTATCGGCGACGTGAAAAACATACACACACTGTAGCTACTGTAGCCACTACACTACTACAGCCAAAAGAATACGTTAATAAATTTTTTTTCTATTTTTTTAATAATATTTTGTAATAATTTTATAGAAAATATAATTAAAAAAAAAATGCATTTGCATTATAGGCAGTGCGAATTTATTTTTGGCTTACGATATAAATTATATTAAGGAAAATTTATTAAGAAAAAATTAAAAAGAAAGAAAAATTTAACATAAATTTTATTAAGGAAAATCTATTAAGAAAAAATTAAAAAGAAAGAAAAATTTAGCATAAATTTTATTAAGAAAAATTTATTAGAAAAAAAAAAAAAAAAAAGAAAGATAAAGCATAAATTTTATTAAGAAAAATTTATTAGGAAAAAAAAATTAAAAAGAAAGAAAAAATTTTAATATAAATTTTATTAAGAAAATTAGAAAGAATTATTGTTTTATTTTTATTCAAGGTTCATTATTTTTGACAATAAATAAAGAAACGGCGTGCCATAAGCATCAAGATTCGATTTAAAAATGCCGCGCTTATACGCCGATATATATAGATATACAGAACGCTCGACACTCGATGGCCAAAACGAAAAATTCTCGCTACCGAAAGAAAAAATCTTATAAAGAACGTTCAACTATCGATGGCTAGGAAAAGAAATACTCGCTATCGCCTAAACAAATAGAAGGGGAGAAATATCGGTTTCTTCTTTCAGTCGCACTCGCATTCAAGATATTTCGTTTGTGTTTAATACACACGGACGCTAGTACGCACGCTAGCCCGCTCGCGTGTAAAAGCCGACTGTGAGGCGGGACTTGCTTCCCCACTCTTACAATTACTTTTACCACTCTTTCTTGCTTATTTTTGCAAATACGAAGATAAACCTTAGAACATTTTTTATGTATTTTTCAATTCTCTACAACTTTTGTTTGAAACTTTTTTCGATTAAATGCCTAGATTCTAAGATAAGGCTATTTTTCCTTTTTTAACCCTTTTCCTTAAAAACGCGCTATCCTATTGCAAAAAAATTAGCACCAATCGATTCAGCGTCGTCGACTTACCCTTAGATCAAAGAATCAAGACTTTCCCCGAAAACCAGATTTTGATTTCTAATTGAGTGCACTATGAATGGTGTGTGTATGTCTTTGCGTGGCTATTCCTTTTTTTAATTCTTTCTATCCCCTCTTTTCTTCTCTTTTCTTCTCTCTTACTTCCTTCCTTTCCTTTCCTTTCTTCTGACTTGGGCCATTCAAATTAATAATTAAATATGATGAGTTCAAGTTAAGAAAATAAACTGTGTGGAAGGGATATCCACACACCGGCGGTGTCAGGTGGTGCTAGAGCAGGCCACCCATCGTCGTTATCATGCAACTGCTATGAGTCTGGGGTAGGCGACCCGGCCCTGACTCTGGATAGAGCTACGGGAAGTTGTTCGCGGGTAGGCGACCTGGCCCGCGAATCGACTAATGCGCCAGGAAGAGGGGAGTGCTCCGTTGAGGGGCAAAGGTGCACCGGGTGCACTAGAGGAAGAGACAACGAGTCTCCAGAGGTTGATATTCCGGCCAGGGCCTGTAAGAGGGCTAGGCCGTTGATCTTTAGCTCATCCTCTGATGAGGAGATAGTGGATCTGTCCAATGCGGAAGCCGTGATCCCGGAGGGCCTGTTGGTCTCGAATATAGAGACAGGCAGAATCATCGAGCGGATTCTGGAACATGCGTTCGAATCCGAAAGCAAGAGAAAGGTGTGCGGTAACTTAAAAGGTGAAATTTCAAGGAGAATAAAGAATTGCAACCTAGGAATAATCGATCTGGCCAAGGAATTGCAGGCCCGAAATAAATCAAACTGTGGCCCTGAGGTCCAAATGTTATTGGAACAACTAAGAAACGAGACTAGGGCCACAAACGAACGATTAAAGCATGTAGAGGAGGAGGGCTCGCGCCTCAGGAAGGAGCTGAGGCGAAAGGACGCTCTCCTGGAAAAGCGTGCAGCGGAAAACACCACTAGCATCCAGACAAGGACAGCCGCGGTTAATCCAGGTCGATCTCTTGGAGAGGAGAGACTGGCTGCAGCAAGGAAAGAAAATGGAATGGACAGTAGGGCAATGGAGAGGATACTCTTAGAGCTGACCAAATCCATTAATAAACTCCAGGAGGATATGGAGGAGTTCAATAAAGGGCAGGGCTCATATGCCCAAGCTGCAGCTCGACCGCGGATTGCATCTACTCTACCGCAAACACCGATGCCTCAAGCCTCCGTTACAGATAAGGACGGATTTGTGGAGGTAAGGAGGAGGGGTAGGGTTGAGGTACCTGTCGGGGCGCCCTTGTCCACACGACCGAGTGTCGCGAGGGTTGCCCCCCCTGTTCGTCCTAGCGTGGAGGGACGAAATCCCGTGGCGGAGGACCGGGAGAAGAACAGGAGAAAAAAGAAGAAGAAGAAGAAGATGGACTCCGCAAAGAGAATAAGGAAGACAGCAGCTGTTTCCCTGACTTGTGAAGGGGGAGCCTCCTATTTGGAGGCTTTACAAAAAATTGAGAAGAACATTAATTTAGACAATATTGGCGTCAATGGACTCGCGTATAGGAGGGGCCTTTTAGGCTCCTTTATTTGGCAAGTGCGCGATAAGGACGCCAATGTAAAGGCGGACAGGATCGCGGAGGCGATGAGGGGGGTCCTTCCTAAGGCCAAAATAGCAAGGCCTCAAAGGACTTCCCCCATCAGGTTAGTGGGTCTTTACCCCACAACCACCCTGACGGCGATCAGGTGCGCGCTGTTAGAAGGAAGGTCGGGTATCGACCCGAATTTAATTAGTATGGGAGATGTTCAGTTGTGGCCCCGACGGCCCTTTGTCAGGCAGCGATAGAAAAAGGTACTATTTTAGTGGGGTGGGGGAAAGTCCGGGTTTTCCCCGTGAGACCCAGACCCCTAAGGTGCCATAGGTGTTTGGCCAGGGGTCATGTGGCGGCGTTTTGCCCGGCACCTACTGCCAGGATGGTGATATGTTTTCGGTGCGGGGAGCCGGGGCATATAGCCAAAAACTGCATAGATAAACCTAAGTGTCCGGTCTGTGCGGAGGCGGGGCGCTCTCAGATCTCGCACAGGGCGGGATCTTGGGAGTGTCCCCTGGTGCCGCCTATCAGGGGTAGGGACATTATCCGTGGGGTGGCCGCTAATGGACGGGCCAAGTCGGGGTGCGTAAAAAACGCTTCCGGGCATACAAACAGTGTGGTGATTGGTGCGGGCTTGAGTGCCGATAATAACATAGAGGTCGAGCAGGTTAATCCTGCCCCTCCATGTAACTTAAGTTCGATATAAACAGTCCACTTATGGGAACTGTGATTCAGGTGAACCTGAACCATGCGCGTCGCGCCCAGGACTTACTGGGCCAAAGGATTAGGGAGACTGGTCCGGGCATCGCGATTGTGTCGGAGCCGTGGTGGGTCCCTCCCGGGGATGAGAAATGGCTCTCATCCCTGGGGGGGTCGCCCATCGCTGCGATTGTTGTGAGCAAAGGCGGAGGAACCTGTAGCCTGGTGCGCAGGGGTTTGTTTTTTGTAGCCGCTAAGTGGGGGGACTCGCTGGTAGTTTCCGTCTACTTTCCCCCCAGCGAGAATATTAATAATTTCTGTAGATTCCTTGATGAGCTCGAAGAGCTCTTAGAAACATTTCCCGCTCTTCCAGAGCTGGCTGCCGGGGACTTCAATGCCCGGTTCCCTAGATGGGACCCGGAAGGCAGAAGCAACCTAAGGGGTGAGTTGCTCTGTATGTGGGCCAATAGGTTGAACCTAAGCCTGGGCAACCAGGTTGGCCACCCCACGTGCGTTCGGCCACAAGGGTCAAGCGTTGTAGACCTTACGTGGGGATCTCCGGCAGCTAGCGTCCGCTTATCGGATTGGAGAGTGGATGAGGCTGAGTCCCTTTCGGACCATTTGTATATAATATTTAAGTATAGGCACGAGGCTGCAGGCTTCCGAAGCCTTCGCTCCAGGTATAGAATCTTCCCTGGGTGGGATGCGAGGGCTGTGGACGAGGATAGGCTCGCTGCAGCCCTCGTATCCGGGGACTGGACACGGGACAATGGTGCCAGTGTGGGGGATTCTATTAAGTGGTTGAACGATACTTTAGTGAGTGCGTGTGGCATCTCAATGCCAAAGTTGAAAACATCTGTGAACTGTAGTCGTTCCGTGTCGTGGTGGTCGCCGGAGATCGCGGCGCTGAGAAGGGCAGCCATGGTTGCTAGAAGACGGTACTTGAGGGCCAGGCGCAGCAGCGACCCTGCCAGGATCAGGGATTCCCTAGAGGATAGGAGGGAGACCAGGAGGAGACTGGTCCGTGCCATCAGAAGGGCCAAGGCTTCGGCCTGGAGGGACTTCCTCACTACCATCGAGGAAGATCCCTGGGGGAGACCATACAAGCTCGTCATGAACAAGCTTAGGGCTCGCGGTGTCCCCCCCTTACTGAGGCACTGGACCCCTCTCTCCTGATGGGAATCGTTACTACTCTATTTCCAGGGGACGGATGACCAGTATCCCCAAACGTTGGTGTAGATGACCTGGCGGAGATTGCAGTTTCCACGGAGGTGGTGCGCCGGGGTTCTGCGGGGATTGGCCTTGGGAGAGCGCCGGGCCCTGACGGGGTTTCGGGCCTTGTTGTGAAGAGGGCTGCCGAATTCTGCAGCAAAGGACTGGTTGACTGCTTCTCGGGCCTACTGAGAGCTGGTATATTTCCGCAGGAGTGGAAGAGGGCTAGGTTGGTCCTCTTCAGGAAAAAACTTGACTGCAACGATGCGCCCAGCACATTCAGACCGATTTTTCTACTGGACGAGGTGGGGAAGCTATTCGAGAGAGTAATAGTCTCCAGGGTGAGCGAGTTCGTAGAACTAGGAAGTGTGTTTTCGCCGCGTCAGCATGGCTTCAGGGTGGGTCACTCTACCATCGGGGCTGTCGGCGAGGTGGGAGACTATATACAGGAGTGCGTGAGTGGTGGACAGATGGGCGTCCTAGTGTCGTTGGACGTCGCCAACGCGTTTAACTCGCTCCCCTGGTGAACTGTGATAGAGGCTATGGAGGGAAGTGGCTTTCCCACCTACCTTGTAAATATTATTAGGGATTATTTTCGAGATCGGCCCCTGTCCTTCATTGGAAGGCAGGGCGACGTTGTAAATGTAAGAATGACGTGTAGGGTCCCGCAGGGCTCTGTCCTGGGCCCCACACTTTAGAACATCGCCTACGATCGCAAAGGAGACTAGCTCCTAGGCGGGCCCCAAGGGCGAGGCTCCGGGCAGCTTTGGCGGCGCCTGGCCTTGTCTAGCGCGTCGCTTCCCCTGAGATGATTGAGCATGCAGATGCATGGGATGCGTGAACCCGACCAGTGCATCTTATGATGGATTGTCGGGTTTGTATATATATATATATATATATATAAGTAGAGTAAGTTGCGCCTCCGGAAGACCGTTGAGGCTCAGTAGTTAGTCTATAAGGTATGAGTGTTGTTTTGTGTGAATGAAGAGAGCATGGAAAAACACCGGCCAGGCTCATCGGGATGGGAGATCATGGGATCAAGATGCTTGGTGGTGGTAGGACAGGCCACCCGCCGTCGTCATCCAGCGACTGTCATGAGTCTGTGGTAGGCAACCCGGCCCAGACTCTGGTTACTGCCTCAGGAAGGTGTTCGCAGGAAGGTGACCTGGCCTGCGGATTGACTATTGCGCCAGGAAAAGAGGTTGAGTTAGAGGGATGGCAGCGAGAAGCCAGGGCCCTGGAGGAATTGCGGCTCTCGGACTCGGACCTGCCGATCGGGACCAGGAGGAACAAGAGGATGAGGCGTATCATCCCGTCGTCGGAGGAGGACGACCGCCTCATCATCGAACCGGAGGCGGTGAGCAGGAGCGGATGCAACACCCTGCTGCTATCATCGCTGGAAGCAGGAAGGCTCCCGGACAGGCTTAGGGAGCACCTAAGGGGACTGGAGACCCAGAGAGCGCGGTGCTTTAATCTCAAAGGAGAGGTTTCGGGCAAGATGAAGCGTCTCATCAAGGAGGCGCTCACCGTTACCGACGAAGTGGAGGAAAGGCTGGACAGGCAGTCAGGCTCCCCGTTCTCAAGGGCTGAAGCGGTCATTCAGCTGAGAACGGAAGCAAAAATTCGCGATGAGAAGATTCGCGAAATGGAGAAAGAGATCGCTAGGCTCAATAAGGAGCTCAAGAAGCGCGAGGCTCCAACACCAAGCCAAGGAGTTAAGACGGTTGCTGCCCCCAGTCAGGGGAATTAGGTGCTGCCCACGGGAGGTAAAACCACCTCAGCCCTGGAGAAGAGGCTGGAAGACGCAAGGTCCGGCGACAGCGTAGGGAGCATTATGGCCATTCTAAGGGAGGTTAATAAGAGCATTGAGGCTCTACAGCGAACTCAAGCAGAGCTGTGGAGCGCCTTCAATGGCACCTGCGGGCCCCCCCCAGCGAGGGACAAACGTGGTCGGGAAGACCGCGGAGGGAAGAAATAGGAGTGCTCCAGTTCCGGGGACTTCGAGGGCTCCCGCCACAAGGATACTTGCCGTGAGTGCTGCTGCCCCCTCGCAGGACGGATTCATCGAGGTGGTGAGGAAGAGGAAACGCCGCCTGCAGCTGCAGATGGAGCCAGCCGACGGACATAAGAAGAAAACCACCCCGGGAGAACGTGCGAGAGGGGTGCAAAATCCGAACAAGGGAGAGAGAAGTGCCACAGGAAGTGGCACTTCCCAGAAGGAGAAAAAGAAAAAGAAGAAGAAGAAGAGCCGCAGCGGTGGAACCAGGGAAACTGCGGCGGTCTCGTTAGCGTGCAACGAAACGGTATCGTAACGTGATGTTCTCGCCAAGGCCAGAGAGAGCATCAGCCTCAGTGAAATTGGAGTGGAAACCATGACAATGAGGAGGGGTCTCACGGGAGCCTTCATCTTCAGTGTCAGGAGTAAGGAGGCCGCTGCGAATGCATACCGTGTGGCCGAAGCCCTGAAGAGGACGGTACCGGAGACCAAGGTCGCTCGGCCACAGAGAATGGGGTCCTTCAGGCTAGTGGGCATCGACCAAAGTCTGAATGTGACCATTGTGAGGAACGCTCTCCTCACAATAAAAAGAAACATTGACCCGAATAAGATCTGGGTTGGTGAAATTAGGGCGGGCAGGGGACGCCTCTGGGAAACGGTAGTCTCTGCCCCGGTGGAGATAGCACAGGCTGCCATCGCCAAAGGAAAGGTTGACTTCGGGCTATATCGGGCAAGAGTGGTCGAACTCCGGAAAAGACCACTGCGGTGCCACCGGTACCTTGCCAGATGGCACGTCGCTGTGTGCTGCCCGAGCTCGACCTCCCGGGCAAACCTTTGCCACCTATGTGGTCAACTGGGCCACATCGCGAAGGCCTGCAGGAACAGGGTGGAGTGCCCGGTATGCAGGGACGCCGGGCATAGGAACCGGAACCATCGCGCGGGGACTTGGGAATGTCCGGCGGTCCATCCGCGGAAAACGACAATCGAGACACACGCAACCGCGAGTGCTAGTGAGGCCCGGGTGCTTAGTGTCGTGATGGGGAGTGCAAGTAGGGGTGAGGATGCGGGAATGCATGAATTGACCTGCCTATTCCCACAAGTGCCGCGAGTGATGTTACAATTTCGCAAAGCAAGGGCTGCGAAATGGACAGGCGTCTGGAGCCTGCAGCTGGAGCGAGGGTCGGTGAAGTGAACACTAACAATGCCCCCCAGTGAAGAGTGCGTGCAGGTGGACCTGAACAACGCACGCGGTGCGCAGGACCTGCTGATACAGCGTATGCGCGAGTGTGGGGCGGGGATCGCGGTTATCGCAGAGCCGTGGTGGGTGCCTCCCGGGGACGAGAAATGAGTCTCGTCCCTGGGGGGGACTCCGCTATCTGCGGTACTGGTGGGCGAAAGCGGAAGACCCTGTAGTCTGGTGCTCAGAGGTAGATTCTTTGTGGCCGTTAAGTGGGGGGACTCGCTGGTGATTGCTGTCTACTTTCTCCCCAGCGAGGTAATCAGTGAATTTTGTAGACTCCTAGACGAGCTCGAAGAGCTCTTGGGAAGATTCCCTACCTCTCTAGTGCTGGTGGCTGGCGACTTCAACGCCCGGCCCCGTAGATGGAACCCGGGGGGTAGAGGCAATCTAAGAGGAGAGTTGCTTTCTACCTGGGCCAATCGGTTGAACTTGCACCTCTTCAACCGTATCGGTTATCCCACGTGCATTCGGCCGTAAGGGTCGAGCGTTATCGACCTCACGTGGGGCTCGTCGGCTGCTAGTATCCGCCTATCGGTATGGAGGGTAGATTAGGTAGAGTCCCTTTCGGACCATGCCTATATTACGTTCAAGTATTGCCACGAGACTACAGGGCCCGAAGCTTGAGCCTACCTGCCAAGACTTTCCCCCGATGGAATGCGAGGGCTGCGGACGAGGACATGCTCGCCGCTGCCCTCATATCGGGTGACTGGACTCGTCCTAGTGGTGTGTGCAGTGCACGAGTGGAGTAAGGAGTTATTTGTCGGACCGTTTATTACTGCTTGTCGGTAGGCAGGGACAATTAGTGGAGAGACGGGTGTCGTACGGGGTCCCGCAGGGTTCGGTGCTGGGACCAACCCTGTGGAACATCGCCTATGAATGTGTCCTCCGTGCTCCGATGCCGGGGGGGTTCCCGGGTCGTCTGTTATGCAGACGATACGGCCCTCCTGT
>QUOG01000213.1:0-17181 GCA_010416905.1 Polistes dorsalis
GTTTCTTTATCAACTATATTCTATGTAAAAATAAAATTAATAATAATAATACTAATAATGTAATAATAATAACATTAATTAATAAACTAGAAAAACTAAAAACTAACAAGGAAAATTAATAACGATAATAATAATAATAATATGTTATCATTATGATAGGCAATCTGTAATTAATTATAAAAATATGGAGAGAGTAGCATAAAAGAATGGAAACGTATTGTGCAATATGAATTTATTGTGATTGTTTTGAAGTTATACTTCTTTTTCAATACTAAATAACGAGCGTAGCCTGACGAGGATTTCCTTCAGAATTCGTGAGGCACTCAACGTAATAACGATTTATGTACCATTTATAAAGATTATAGATTCTTAACGTATATTCGAAATACGCGGCTCAATCATTTCGAAAATATTGAAAATAAGGAAATTTTCTTATCGTCCCTCCCCACTTTTTAAACCGTTGCTAAGCACGCTCTACTGGGCCTATTAAACAAAGCACTCGTCCTATTCTTCCACTGGACGCCTACGACGATACGTCTTAGATAAGCAGCGAAGAATTTACAAAGAAAGCGACGAACAAAGCGATTTAAGCTAGAATGAAATAAGAAAAGTATAAGTATTCCTTATACTTCCATAAACGAGGTGAACCTTTTTGTTGAATCCGTATACAAGCGAAGCGAGCAAGAGGTGAGATATGTGTTTAATTTTTTGTTAAAACCGCAATTCCTTATTATGTTTAATTTATCAACCAGAGCTTTTAAGCTACAAGGCTTTTTGTCTGACGAGCCAATATAATATTATACTTTGTATTAACTTAACTAAGAGTTTTTCTTTTTCTTATTTGTTGTTTTATTTTATTAATTTTGTTAATAATTGTATTTTATTTAAATTGTATTTATTATCTTTATTTTATTAAAGTTTTTATTGAAGCTATATTTTATTTTATTTACAAATGTAGAGTATATGTTGGCATTCGGGAAAATAGTAGTTATTTCATATTGAATACAATGAAGATGGAGAAGTAAATGTTGTGTGGCTTGAGTTTCCGCATTCACTACAGATTGGCCAGAAAATCAAAAAGAAAGTTGCTGGACATGTTGCTGCTATTCAGATTAAAAAAACAGCAGTACCGATCGGACGTAGATCTGCAACTATTTCTCTTAACAACAATAAAACAATTGACGTTAAGCGTTCACATTTACCTTTAATTCGTGCTTGTGCGGCAACAATTCACAAATCACAAGGGAGCACATATCCCGAAGTTGTTTATGAATATGATAAAAAACATCAATTGACATTAGTCTATGTTGCTTTGTCACGCGTAACAACTATCGAGGGCTTATACATTACAGCAAAAGATAATGATAATACTTTTTATCACGGCCGAAGACAATCAACTGTAATGATTAGTTTTCAAGATGAATATAAGAGACTCTCAAATAATCGCTTAGTGATTATTAGTAAAGACATCCAACAATTTATGAACCAAAGGAAAGGTTTGACACTGTATACTTTAAATTGTCAAAATTTGCGAGATCACTCAAAGGATATGATTGATTCTATTTTACAAGAATCTGAAATTTTAATGTTGAGTGAAACTTGGTTACATGATAACGAGTCTGTTAGAATACCAAATTTCAATTGTATAATTCAATACAAACGACCAAATGTTCGAGCTGGAGGAGTTGCTATCTATCACAATGCGAATGATACAACTAACTTTCTGACCACTAATATCGACATGACTGTGAGACAGTCCGATTTTGTTAGTACTGCTACATCATCAGTGGGTGATTTTTGTATAGCAGGGTGTACAACGGAAGATGATAAAATAATTGTGTTAATAGCAGTTTATATTTCTCCAAATCAAAGAATTGAAAATATTATTCATTTCTTGGAACGGGTGCTATCTCCATATACAGCATATAGAACACCATATATGGGTAAAGGCGAAGATAAGCTACCAATGATTTTAAGTGGAGATTTTAATGTTAATTTCTGCTCTGAAAATTCTCATGTACTCATCAACTTTTTACGTGAAGATTTTAATCTTTCAATAAATAATGACAGAACAGTTCCTACAACCCGATATAGTACTACAATTGATGCTGTATTTACACGATATTTAGATAACGTTTCAACTAGACTATTTGTATCATATCTTAGCTACTATAAGCCTCTTGTAACTCACATGGCCATAGAATCACAAACAGATCAACTATTGAACGTGAATTAATTAAATTTCAATATGTATAAATTTTATGTATATATATAGTAATATTGAAGTTATTTAAATTATTTAAATTATCATCCAGGGTTTTTATGCCACAAGGCTTTTCCCTGACGAGCAAATAAAGTATTGAACCTTGTTGTATTTGCTCAACCAAGTGTTTTATTTCTTATTTCGTATTTTAATTAAAGCCTTCTTCTTCCTCATGTATAAATAAATAATATTATACTTATTTTTTGAAGTTATTTTTGATGTTATTAATGCTAAATTCGTTTTGGTACGATAAGGAAGTATAACTTCTTACGTGCGTACATAAGTACACACACCAGTTTTTTTACTTCTTATACTTGCAACTGGTAGTTTAGCTAATCGTGAACGCGTTAATTTATTACTCCAGTATTGTATTGTATTTTATTATCTACGTTTTATTTATATAATGTATGTGGAATTGGAAAATACGAACAGGAAACTATCGAATATTCGATAACGAGCATGGTTAAATATAGACGTATCTCGAATAGAAATAAAGTCGTATGTCAGAAAAAACGTAAACAGAAACACCAAGAGTCGAATATTCAAGAAACGACAGTTGCTGAGAAGATACGCAGATTAAGTTGTTTTTGTTCGAAAGTTCTAGAACCACCATTATCGAATAGTCGAATAAGCAAAGAGAAACATAAGAAAATAGCGTGTAATATTATAGTATGAAGGAAACAAGAAAATATGAGTGTGTATGTATTTAGCGTGGATGCGGGAAGACAAGAAGGAGAAAGAGTATATAAAGTGAGAGAATGGGCAGAGGGGTACGAGTTTTGACGAGTGTAATCTGAGTGCATTGATGAGTTTAATGAGTATAAGTCTGACAAGAGTAAAGAGTTTTAATGAGTATAAAGAGTAAAGAGTATTAATGAGTATAAAGAGTAAAGAGTATCGATAAGTATATCAATGAGTATAACGTGTAAAGAGTGAGAGAGTTTACAGAGTAGAGTAATAAAGAATATAATAACAGAGTAATTTAGAGTATCTGTAGGGAAGAAATAATATTTCCTACATATTATGGGGGCTCAGCCGGGATGTAAACAGAGATAAACAGGATCTGAACAGAGATAAACGGGATCTAAACAGAGATAAAAAGGGGTAATAACAGAGTAGAAGCAGAGTTGCTCAAAAATATGTACTACATATTTTGGAAGCTCAGTCGAGATTAGAATAAATTTAAAGGCGAAAGTTGAATAGAATAGATAGAGCGAGAAGTTAGTTGTGAAAGTTAAGTGCACATCATTTGCCATACAATCATAAGTCGCTCATCCGAAGATTTCAAAGTAAAAGAACTAAGAGAAATTTTAAAAGAATACAATTTGCCGATATATTGAAAAAGGCCCGAACTTTTGACCAGGCTTCAGCAAGCAGAACCAGCTGAAGGTTGGACTTCCAGAGGAGTGAGCATTGAAGAGGAAGATGTTTGATCTGTCAAAGAGGGAGCTCAAGGTCTAAGTGGAAGCGCACGAGAGGTGAGAATGGAAACCTTGGAGCGCAAAATATTACAGCTATGTGAAGAGTTAAAGAACATCAGAGGCCGCCGAACCTACGAGATTCCGATGAGAGGTGCGCTGCAGAAAAGAAAGAACGTCGCCGCCTAAATGAAGGACATCAAAGAGATGATCGACTTCTACGATGGTAAGTCGAATTATGAGATTTGGGAAGGTAAGCTTCAAACTATAAGAGCTGATTTCCACCTAACCGATACTGAGACACGGCTATTAATTGCATCGCGTTTGACGAGGAGCGCAAAAGAGTGGTATCACTCCACTGCGTAGTATGTATCGTTAGCGGTGGACGAGCTGCTGCGACAAATAAGGCGCATGTTTCACCACCCGGAAGATATGTTCGCAGCGCGAATGCGCTTCGAGGAGAGTAAGTGGAAGCCGACAGAGTCATTTTCCCAATATCTCCACCAGAAGGTCATCTTGGGGAACAGAGCTGCAATAAGAGGAGAAGAATTCGTCTGTTATATAGTGCAGGGGATACCCGACCGACGGCTAAGAGATTTAGCGATAGCTCAGGCACTGCGAACCACGGATGATCTTTTTCGATCCTTCGCGAGCATTACGTTGTCTGAGAGAACCACATCCGATGCACAGAGAAGAAGCGGCGGGAGAACCACTGCCGCTAGCAGCTCGTGACGGTACAGGAAAGAGGAGTAGAAGGTGGGACGCAGCGCACGGGCAGAGGCAACAACATTTGAGGCACAGGGGCGTAGGCATTGTTTCAATTGTGGCGAGGCAAATCATATGGGCGCAGAGAGCCCTACGAGAGGACAGGGTCCTAAGTGCTTCAGATGCAACGAGCGCGGACATCGCATTGTGTCCGAGAGGGGTGCAGTCACGCGAAGTGAACACGGTAGCAGAGAATACGGCGACGGCAACGACGGTAGTACCGGTAGGAGGACTTCAGATTTGGAAGCAGGTGGACATCCAAGGGCACGCCATTGGATCAGCCCTAGTGGATACAGGCAGCGATATCACCATGATCAACCGGAGCCAGTATCAGAGGATGGGTTAGCCGACCTTGACAGAAGGAGGGATCTGTGTCTAGGGAGTCAGCACGAGCGTGAGTACGACAATGGGCGAATTCCGAACCAGAATGAGCGTCGAAAATGAGGTTTACCCTTTCACTATTTATGTAATAACAGATGAGTCTTTAGGACATAACATAATATTAGGGATTAACTTCTTGCGTACTATAAATTATGAGATAAAGAACAGTGAAATTTTTATGGGACCGAAAGAGCCGGTTAGGAAAACAAAACAAGTTCCGGAGATTTTTGCGATCGATGTGCAGACAAGTGAGTTTGAGTTATCACATATATCAGATCCGAGTGTTAGAGAGGGGGTAGAAGTAGTAATTGAAGAGTACGTTCTTAAAAAAAGTCGGGAAGTAGGAGTTAAGATGACCATAGTGTTAAAAGACTATGAACCGGTTAGCCGAAGAGCGCGACATCTATCTCCTTTAGAGAAAGAGGAGACGAATAAACGTATCGCTGAGTGGATCAAAGAGGAAATCGTAAGACCATCCCTTTCAGAGTACGCGAGTCCGGTAGTTTGGTTAAAAAAAAAGACAGTGTAAAAAGAAAGACACACCCGGTATATTACGCGAGCGGTCAGACAACACCGGCGGAGATTAAATACGCGAGCTACGAATTGAAGGTACTAGCGATAGCGAGAGTACTACGTAAGATTTGAATTTATCTATTGAGTGTTCTTTTCAAAATAGCGATAGATTGCCGAGCATTTGCGCTTGCTGTGAGGAAAAAAGATTTATGCGTGAGAGTGGCGCGTTGAGCATTTGCCCTTGAAGAGGTTAATTACAGTATAGAAAATCGACCGAGTAGGAGTATGACACGCGTGGATGTCCTTAGTAGAAATCAGATTGCTGCATGTTTTACTTTAGACTACGAGTTTGATTCACTAACATTACGATTGCGACGAGCGCAGAGAGAGGACGTCGACGTACGACCTATACACGAGATGGTCGTATCAGGTAAAGATGATGGATATATCAATCGGGGAGCCGTGTTGTTTAAGAAAGTGAAAGATGATGTACGCATACTCGTACCAAAGGAAATGCAAACGTCGGTTATAAGAAAATACCATGAGATAGGTAATTTCGTCGCGAACAAAACCAGAATACTCCTGGAAAAAGAATATTGGACTCCAGGGCTACAACCAAAATTGGAAAGAGTATTTCACAATTGTGTAGAGTGCATTTTATCCGCGAGAAAGAAGGGGAGGTTAAAGGGCTTGCTTCACCCTATTAATAAAAGCGAACTACCATTGGACACCTATCACGTAGACCATCTTGGACCACTTCCATCCACGGGAAAAAATTATCGTCATATTCTCGTAGTGGTCGACAGTTTTTTTAAATTCGCGTGGTTATATTCGACTAAGACGACTTCATCGAGCGAGGTATTGAATCGTCTTAAAAAGCAGTTGGTCATTTTCGGGAATCCGCGACGAATAATATCCGATAGAAAAACCGCGTTTACATCACGAGATTTTGAGGACTATTGCAGAGAAGAGGCTATCGAGCATGTGTGTATCGCCACAGGAGTACCGAGGGGGAACGGTCAGATCAAAAGAGTGAACAGGACGCTTATTCCATTGTTGACAAAACTTGTGCATCCGAAAAAAAGAGGAATGGTATGGTTTCGTGGATCGAGCACAGCTATACCTGAATGTCACGCACCATCGTGGTATCAGGACCACCCCGTTTAAAGTAATTTTCGGGGTAGATGCACGTTTACGCGAAAATTTAGAGATTCGCGAACATCTAGAGAAAGAGTGGTTAAACGACTTCCACGACAACCGCGAAGAGCTACGAAAACTAGATGCCGAAAAAATAATGAAGTTACAGGCGGAAAACCGTAAGGCATATAATAAAAAACGAGTGGGTTTTCGTCCCTCCAGGGAAGACGATTTAGTAGCAATTAAGGGGACTCAGTTCGGACCGAGCTTAAAGTTAGCCACTGCATATTTAGGTCCCTATAGCGTAACGCGTGTACTACGAGGAGACAGGTACGTGGTTAGTAAGATTGTTTGAGCACGAGGGCCCGATTAATACGACGGTTTCCGCGGATCACATAAAACCGTGGATTGACTTTACTCGCGAACAGAGTGAATGCAAGAGCGAAAGCGAGCGAGAATAAAATATAATAAAATTTGTAAACGAAGGCGCCTATGTAATCGATGAGTGTATGTATGGGAATGAGTGAGATACGAGAATGTAAAATAAAGCGAAGTTAGGACAAAGGATGTTAAGAGTGCGTGATGTACTAAATGTAAAATAAAAAAGCGAACTTTGAGAAAAATGTTATGGATGAGCGAATGCGTGAAAAGAAGAGAGAGATATACATGTAGGATTCCTTTCTCTTCACATCAGTCTTTCTACGAATATCTGAATATTGAAGATCAGGAATACTGGTATTAATAATAAATTGTTCTTAAAGATTAATAGACCGTTTCAATGTAAATGCAATTTAATCTGATACAATTCAATACAGTAATAGATGTTCGCTGCTTAAAGGCTAAACGATGACTAACTTAGATCTTTGTGCTTTTGTCCACTGTTTTCCTGCATAGCAACGTACCGCTGCACGTCGCTACATCCCAACGGTCCTACCAACCATATCGTATTTTGTTTCGTAGTCCCTTTGTCTAATTTCCCTTCCCACACTCGGCCATATCTGCATCTCCTTCGGCCCCCGAAGGGAACTCTTCGAACGGTTTCATGTAATCCGCCGCCGTTGTGGTGATTTTTGGTCCTTCATCCCCACCAACACGAGTCACTTCATATCGGTTATTTCTCTTACATCTAGATATCTTATACGGACCTAAGAATTTCTTTTGTATCTTTAATCCCGCACCAAACTGCGTGCGCTTTGTCGCTACTAAATCGCCTTCGTTGTAAACACACACCTATTCTCTTCTTGAATTTTTAACAGACTTTCCTTCGTTGCTTCTCCCAGTCTTAAGCGCTCGTCAGAATATTGCAATATCGCCTCTTTCTCTATTAATTCTAAAATAGCTAAATCTTCGCGCTGCTTCATTTTTATGCCAAACATCACCTCGAAAGGTGACGCATCTACACTACGCTGATAAGTGCTATTAATCGTTCTTTGGACCTTATCTACGTGCTTATACCACTTGTCAGGCGCGTCCATCGACATCTTAGTCAGTACCGAGATAATAATTCGATTAATTCTTTCAACCTGACCGTTTCCTCTCGGTATACCGGTGGTAGTTAGAACGTGCTCGACCCTTTCCGTTATACAATACTCTTTAAACTCTGTTGCCGTGAATGCGGTTCCATTATCTGTAATAATACGTGTTGGATTACCGAATGTTCTCTGCTGTATCCCAAGTTTTTCTAACGTTTCCCGTGCGGTTGTCGTCTTAATTGGGTATAGCCACACAAACTTAAAAAACAAATCTACCACTACCAAGATATGCTTATAAGCTTTACTCGTCGCTGTCATCGGCCATAGATAGTCGACATGATAAGTCTCGAGAAGTCTATCCCCCTTCGGTATCGGCTGTAACTGACCTTCCTTTTTCCCCTGCTTACGCTCCGCTAATATACACGATACAAAACAGCTGATGATCTTTTCGATTTTTTTCTTTCAGACCCGGTATATAAAATTCTTCTTTTATTTTTTCGGCTATCTTTCGTACAGAGAAATGACCATTTTCGTGAATCTTTCTTATGATATTAGATTGCATGCTCGTAGGCAACACTATCACGTTCTTATCGTTTACACGCTTCATCAAAATATTATTTTCTAAAATATAATCTTCGTATGGCTCTTTTTCTACTACAAGATGTATGACACGTAATCTTTCCTCTTCTTCCTGTTTCTTTCTTATATTTTGTAATAATGTATCTTGGATACACATTACCGGATAACGACTAAGTGCATCTACATGCTTCATTCTTTCTCCTGGATGGTGTTCAACTTCAAAGTCAAATTCTTCCAATGACAACGCCCATCTTGCTATCTTCGGTGCAAACTCCCTTTTCTTAAGCGTCTTTTGGAATGCCTGGCAATCCGTAACTAACTTAAATCTTATTCCTAACAAATAGACTCTAAACTTCTGAACTGCTTTAATTATCGGTAGGACTTCTAATTCATACGAATGGTACTTCCTCTCTGCTTCCGACGTTTTATAACTCATGTAATGAACCGGATGGTAATTATTTTCGTTGTCGTATTTTTGCTATAATACGGCGCCAAACCCGTCTATACTTGCATCAGTATGCAATTCCGTCATTGCTCCGGGGTTATAAATACGGAGCACCGGCTCTTGAGACAAAAAATACTTTAATCGCGAATACGACTCTCTTTCAACGGTATCAAAGACAAATGCCTTACCTGCCTTTAACAAATCTGATAATGGTCTTGCTATCTTAGCGTAATCCTTAATAAATTTAAGAAAATATCCTGTCAGACCTAAGAAACTTTGAATTTGTTTTCTATTCTTCGGTTCCGGAAACCGCTGTACCGCTTTTATTTTCGTGGGTGATGGCCGAATACTCCCATTCCACACCACATGTCATAAGAACTCAATTTCCTCCCGCAGGAACTTGCACTTCTTCCAATTTATAATTAACCCGTTCTGAGCTGCTACCGTTAACGTTATTTCCAACTTTCTACACGCATCTTCGTAATCGATACCTGGGATAATAAGATCGTCCATGTATGTTAACACTATTTTCTTCCTTACCAAATCGCCAAAAACCTTATTAATAAATCTTAATAAACTGGCGGGACTGCTAAATAACCCAAAAGGTGTTCTAAGAAACTCAAATTTCCCGTCTGGAGTAACAAACGAAGTGAATTTACGGCTATCTTCCTCAATCTTGACATGAAAAAACCCGTTCTTAAGATCAATTGTCGAAAATACCACTACCTGTGTCAACCCATCGAGACAGTCTTCGATCAATGGCATTGGAAATCGATCTCTTATCACCTTTGCATTTAATTTACGGTAATCAATACAAACTCTGTAAGTTCCGTCCTTCTTAGGTACCACTACTACCGGACTACTATATTCACTTGTACTGGGTGGAATTATTCCCTCGTCCAACCATTCGTCTAATTGTTGCGTAACTATTTTTTTCTCTTTCGGAGCTAATCTCCTCGGCTTAGAACAAACTGGAATATTATCCGTCAACTTTATTTTTGTCTCTGTTCGCGCGTCTGGTTTAGTATTTGGCTTATAATTTTGTATTAATTCTTTTATGCGCACCTTGTACGGTTCTTTTACGTCTATTTCATCCGTATCTACATATTTTATTTCCATTATCGCCTTTATATCTTCTACTTCTTGATTTGCATTCATATCGTCTGTATCCGTCCGTCGCTCCCCACCAACATAACCATAGTCGCTCGATTTTACCGATCCCTCGCTTATCTCCTCGCTGAGTCTTTTGTCTGGTCGTCTTATTTCTAGTCGCCCTTTATTTATACGAACGTCTAACTCTTTCAGCAACTCTCTTCCTAAAAGAACTTCGTATCTCATATCTGACTGGCTTACTACAAATACATCCGTTTTATATCTACCGTCTTCGATATCGATATTTACTTCACATCTCCCTATTGGCTTTGTTATCGTATTACCAAACCCTGCCAATCGTCCAGTTGTTTCATATAATCTTGGTCTTCCTAATTTATTACATAGCTCTGAATTTATAATGCTTACTTCGCTGCCCGTATCTAATAACGCATATGCTAACAAACCATTAATCCTGATCGCAACTCTATCCGTATTAGATTGAACACAATTGATACTTGCTTTATTTTCTGACGGCTGCTGTGATTTATTACAATGACTCGCTATGTGACCGAAATTATTACATTTAAAACATTTGAGACCTTTTTCTTTGTCTGGACAGAAACGATAACTATGTGCTTCCGAACCGCACCCGTAACAATGGTCTTTCTTTATCGCCGGAGATCTACCGATTCGTGCCGACGCTACGTTTCCTTGATTATCTTTTCTAAATCGCGTTCCTTGTAAGTTACTTTCTTTAAGTTTATCAAATATTTGAATATTATTTTTAAATTCTGTGAGCGTTCGGGATCCGTACAATACTGCCTTATCGCGACGTTCGCCTAACAAACCATCCGCCATGTACTGTATAATGGCGTCTTCTTCGATGTTACCTTGATTCGCGATTTCTTGCATACTATAAATGTACAAACGATTACTTTCGCCTGGTTGTTGTCTACGCTTGGACAACTGCTTATGAATCGTGGCTAAATTTACCTTTACCTTAAATTCCCTAATCAAACTACGCTTTAAGCTGTCCCATGACTTAATTTCTCTTTCGAACGATATAAATTGTCTTGCTGCTCCTTTTAACATACGTTTCCCGTAGATAAACTTCTGCAAATTGTTCCATCCCAACAATACGTTGGTATCTTCAAACTCGTGGATCCAATGATCTATCAGTAGCTTATCCTCTCCGTTGAAATATGATAGGCTTTCTTCCACATCCTTTATGGAAAAAGAAGCGAGTTGTTGCGTAGCAACGCTAACTGCTCCTCCTTCCCCGCGTTGTCCACCTCTCAGTGATTCTTCTTCTCGTTTGCCTTCGTCTCCTTCTACTTCTTCTTCTTCTTCACTTTCTTCGTCTTCGCTTTCTTCATCTTTCATCGCATCTTTCAAGCGATTTCTTAACGCCTGCTTATTTCCGACTGTGGATAACCTTAACTTCTTCGCCGCCTCTTTTAACTCCCTTAATTTCATGGAGTCAATCTGCTCATAGGTGTAAGTGACGGCTTCCTCCTCGACTGCTTTACCTTGACGCTTTCGTTCTTCAACTCGTCTTCTTAGTGACGTGTTTTCAACGGCCTTTTCGTTCAATTCCTCACGTCCAACTTCCTGCTCATCCGCACTTGTTTCGAGTGTTACCTTCAATTGAGCCATCGTTCAAACAGCTACTTTTCTTAATCTTAATGTTTCTTTATCGTCCTCCTATATCACCGTTACACCAACACTACCGATTACTTCACAACTTTACTTTAGTATTCACGCGTGGTCAACTTTCTTAACACTCTTAATCAACTTAGAATCGGATTCACACTGCTGGTAATTGTAACGCAACTTTCGACTTGATACAACTTTATGCAACTTCACACGACTTTATACGACTTTTTATCGCACACATGAAATCTATTCTCTTTTAATCCCGGCTGAGCCCCCAAAATGTAGGATTCCTTTCTCTTCTCATCAGTCTTTCTACGAATATCTGAATATTGAAGATCAGGAATACTGGTGTTAATAATAAATTGTTCTTAAAGATTAATAGACCGTTTCAATGTAAATGCAATTTAATCTGATACAATTCAATACAGTAATAGATGTTCGCTGCTTAAAGGCTAAACGATGACTAACTTAGATCTTTGGGCTTTTGTCCACTGTTTTCCTGCATAGCAACGTACCGCTGCACGTCGCTACATCCCAACGGTCCTACCAACCGTATTTTGTTTCGTAGTCCCTTTGCCTAATTTCCCTTCCCACATACATTCGAGGATGAATGTACGTGAAGAATGGCCGAGTGTGGGATTGGAAAATACGAACAGGAAGCTATCGAATATTCGATAACAAACACGGTTAAATATAGACGTATCTCGAATAGAAATAAAGTAACAGAACGTAAAGTAACAGTAAACGTGAACAGAAACACCAAGAGTCGAATAGGCAAGAAACGACAGTTGCTGAGAATATACGCAGTTCAAGTTGTTGTTGTTCGAAAGTTCTAGAACCACCATTATCGAATAGTCAAATAAGCAAAGAGAAACATAAGAAAATAGCGTGTAATATTATAGTATGAAGGAAACAAGAAAATATGAGTGTGTATGTGTTTAGCGTGGATGCGGGAAGACAAGAAGGAGAAAGAGTATATAAGGTGAGAGAATGGGCAGAGGGGTACGAGTTTTGACGAGTGTAATCTGAGTGTATTGATGAGTTTGATGAGTATGAGTCTGACAAGAGTAAAGAGTATTAATGAGTATAAAGAGTAAAGAGTATCGATAAGTATATCAATGAGTATAACGAGTAAAGAGTGTAAGAGCTTAAAGAGTAGAGTAATAAAGAGTGTAATAACAGAGAAATTTAAAGCATCTGTAGGGAAGAAATAATATTTCCTACATGTATTATAAAATATTATTAATATAATACGTACTACATTATATCTACGTATCTATTATCTACGATAATTATCGAAAATGTAACTTTTTTCTAAAAATCAATCATTTTGACACAATATTAGTAGAAATAGGTATATATTATAAAGTTCAGCAACGTTTAATGTTCATTGACATAAATTTCCAATTTAATAAAAAATTAACTATTATCTACGATTAACTGTAGAAAATATTCTGTTTGTCCGAAAAAACAGTATATATTCTTAAAAACATTTATTAATACAAGATAAGTAAAAAATGAAGTAATTAAGTAAAACCTTACTTTGTATTTAGTAATTTTTATAAAGCAACAGATGATAATAGGCAGAAATTAGTTTTTGTATAAGAAAAATATTGTATTTATTTTAAATAATGTAATATCCGCTTTTTTTAGAAAATAAGGACTTTCTTAAAAGTAGTATTAAATTGCAAAAATGGAACACTAAAACAAGACATTGAACTAAATAAGAAATTTAATAGTTTATTGCAAAAGTTGTTATCATTGAAGAAAGGCCAGAAGTTGAAACACGCTACTACTAAAAAGATTTAAGCTGATTTTAAAGCAGATTGTTTAATTGCGGCTAGAATTTAACGCTTGACTTAAAAGCAATAAGTAAAGTAAAGTAAAGGTATAAAGTCTTTAAAGATGTTTCAAAAGAGAAAAAGATATGCTGGAGCAAACGTAAGGATTATTTAGAAAATTTGGCTAAAATTACAAATGTCCCTTTAAATCGTCAATTATCGATTAGTCTGTTTTCGAGCTATTTACGCTCATAAATTTACATAAATATCTCTGCTTAATAAGCAAAGCCGTTAAAGCAGTAAGAATTGTTTCGACTTCTATTTTCTTCCGAGCATTGTTTAAACTTTTTAAAGCGTTTAAAGTTAACAGATGACTTACGGCTAGCTAGTGTTGTGATGGTTCGATCCTCTAATAATGCTATAAAATCTACCGGGTCGATTAAAATTATCGTCGATAATTATATCTTAAGAAAAGATTATGTTAAGTTATCATACACAAAACTGTAGATTCCTAAAATCCGAGCACAAATTCGGTCTTGTGGATAACAAAATAGTAGCCAAACAAGTACTGACGATCGAAATAATAACTAGAAAGAAGTTGAAGAAAGTAAAAGTCGTAAAGTGATCTCGCATTCAAACGATTCCTAGACGCAACCCTGGCTACAAGAAATATCACTGTAAAATTCGTTTAGCTGATTGGAAGAAGTGGTAGAGAATAACAAAAGTAGAAAAGCTTACCTACCAACAACTCATTTTATTAAACCACAACTTACTTACGTTGTAGCTGAAATTGTAAAGCCCCTTATTGATTTTCTTAGTTATACAGCAAGGAGACAAAAAGCTATATTTTAATAGAAATAAATATGCATTTCGTTAAAATACAAACAAAAAACTCCCAAAATATTTCCTAAAGTAAACAAAGTTCTAAAGTCAAAAATCGCAGTCATCACACATATCAGCTGAAGACGGAAGAAAGCTACAAAACAGTCATCAGATGCTTACATCCGAAAATAAGGCAATACAACCATCAAGAAGGAATTTAGAAAACTGAAATATTAAGTAAGAGTTTTAAATTGTATATTAAAATATGATAGGAAATAAGTATTGCCGTTTTTATGGTAGAATTTAAACCTGGAAGCAGTGAAAAGAATATTTTTAGTATAAACAAAATGCTAAACACTAAAATAAGCGTGGAACTATAATGAAATTAAAAAAAAGTACTGCATTGCATGAGATATCAGCAATTTGGACATACCAAGAATTATTTCATTAGAATCACCTCCGTGCGCAAAATGTGCACAAAATTATTTGTCAACTAATTGCCTTACTTTAGGAAAGAAATTAGTAAAATCGTAAATTAGCAAAGGAAACCCCCCCTCTACACACACACACACAGACAAACTTAGTTATACAGCATGTGAGATAAGAGAGAAGCTCAAAAAAAAACTTTGCTCCCTTCTTCCAAGCAGAGAACATCTACAGCAAAATATACAATAAAAAACAGTAGTAACTGACTTGAGAGATAATACGTGTAGTTCCAAGCACTTTGGAGAAATTATAAATTTTTCTGTCTCATGAAGTTACGCGCAAGCGACTGCCAATTGATCATAATTAAACGGAAGAAAACAAGTGGAATCTACAGAAATCAAAAAACTCTTTAAACATTTAATTAGAAATAAAGAATACGAACAAAAATTATAATTGGAAAAAATGCAATACAAAAATAACAAAAAATAACTAGGCTACAACTGCTCATAATTGCGTTAACTAAGAAATAAAAATAGCTACCCTGAAAATAGCATTCTGGAACGCTAAAAGATTGCAACAAATGGTAATAGAAACAGAAATATTTTTAGACAATAACAGCATTGATATACTCCTCGTTTCGGAAACACACTTCTTTACAAGAAGCTATATGAAAATCTAGTATTACAATGTATACAACACAAGACATCCATCAGGGAAGGCAAACGAAGTTACAAGCATTTATATTGAAAAGTGACATCAAACACCATCTACTTAGTCAAATTTGCCACGAACACATTCAAGCAACTACAGTTACAGTACAATCTAAAACCAATAACAGGACAAAACTCTACCTCACAGAAATGGCAGAATTACTTTCAGTCAATAGGTGCCAAATCCATTTAAGCAGAAATTTGTAATGCCAAACATACTATTATTCGTGTAGGATTCACATATTATTAACACTAGGTAAACGTTGGAGAAGCATTCTAAAAATTTTGGCATTCAGTGCTCGTAAATACAACGAGAACTCTCCTATCAATGCAAATGTACAATCTATTTGGATCATATCTAAGGGACAAGACCTTTATTATAAAAATCAATGATGCATACATACAAATTAAAGAAATCTAAGCTTGCGTACAGTAAAGGATTGGTCCTTAGACCAATACTGATACGCTGACCAATACACTTTACCTTTAAACAGTCTATACAGTTGATTTTCCAACTACTGATGAAATTAAAATACTAACATTTGCTGATAACATTGCAAATACTAACTACCATTCTGTCCCAGCAGTAGCGGTTATCTTTTTGCAAGAGAACGTAACAAAAATAGAAAGATAGTTAAAAGAAAAAGGGATTTAAGCAAACCAAGCAAATGCAACCACATACTGTATAAAATGTGCATTACTGTAAAAATGCATACTGTAGAAAGCGACTTCGCAAATATTAAACTAAATAACATAGTTATTCCAAAAACTAGTGAGAAATCCAAGCTTAGCCTAGAAAATAAATTTAAAGTTTATAAAATCGTTAAAAAACCTTTATGGTTATTTGGAATATCACTACATTGGACGGCAGCAATGAATCGTATAATAATGCTAGGATAAATACAATCGAAATTAGTAAGTATAGTAGTCGACGCACCATGGTTCATACCAAATAAAATAGACGAAAGACCTTTTACTAATGACAGTGATGGAAGAAATAGAAAATTTTACAACAAAATATAAAGAAAGAAGAACCTGCAGTACACTGCTATCAACTAACTAGCCGCAGAAACGTTAACTACTCTACTACTTTTAGAAAAAGACTAAAGAGGAAAAATTCGGTTAACTTAAATACATAAAAATTGTAAAAAAAACAAAAACGATAACCCTAAGTTAGTGGTAGTACGTAACTACCCACATGTTATTTTGAATTAATCAAAATAAGAAATTTACCTTATGCTCACGGACAAATTGTAAAGCAGAAACTTAAGGGGTTATACGCAGTTGCGAGGCTCGAAAAAGACGTCTTTTTATGAATTTTTTATAGAAATGTTTTTATTTATCAATTACAAGTGATGGTAATTCAAATAGAGCCTACTTTCAAGAATGCAATAGCGCGTCGATCATGTAAAAATATTAATTTGCACTGCTCCTGTAGATGATATCCTGAACGTCCTCTAAAAAAGGCACTTAGGGGTAACATCGATTTCGGCAGTTTGGATTATCAGAAATCAAAAAATATAGTGATAAATTGTTAAAAAAAAATAGTAATAATTTTTTAAAATCTTATTCCTTCGTTAAATACTTGAGGAATATATCTAGGAAGATTTTGGAAATATTTAAGATCGATCGGTTGAGCCATTTCTGACAAATCGATACCATCGACCTTGAAAATACCGTTTTGAGAAGAAAGCGTTTAGAGTTTCAAAGAGACGTTTACA
>QUOG01000214.1:5167-16304 GCA_010416905.1 Polistes dorsalis
TACAAGGAATAAGCAATCATGAATCTGTTAAAAGGTAAAATTTACAATCTTGCTTCTAAAAGAAACAAATGTTATATTTATTACGAAAAATATTTATTCATAGCAGTGTTCAACTTATACTCTTTCCATAGGTGATCAATCATTTTACTGGAAGAAAGAGCGTATTATTTTACACAACCATATGAAGAATTGAACAACACTGCAATCATGAAAGATTTTGGAATACACAGTCTTTTTTTTACCACACTGCAAAGAAACCATATGCATTTATTTTCTATCAAAAAAATTGAAGAAGGAATGCATCCTAGTTATTACAAATTTAAAAAATAAATCGGAAATGTATTATATTGGAAGATTCTTTAATTCGCAAAGGTTTCATGTGAATTATTATGCGTATAGAAAGCATCTACAGTGACAAAAAATAATTTAAAAAAGATTCTATTAATAGATAAAAATGGAAATATTGTTTAAAAACGAGAAAGAAACAAATATTATATTAATGATAAAAATTATTAATTTAAAACTGTAAAATCTATTTTTATTGCATTAACTTTCATTCTTTTTGCAGGAAGAGATTGCGCAATCTTTATTTTATTACCAACAAGCGAGGTGAGTATACCCACATCTTGGCGAATTTAGCTCATACCAATGGAGCACATTGTTAGACGTATAGGCTGCGAAAAAAATGATTGCACAAGCATATCAATCTTCTGTGAATTAATTTTTATGTACTACGTCAATTTCGAATTTATTAATTACTTCTGCACCATCGCCTCAGCCTATGATTACTGGTACAAAAATTGGTATGAATTTAGTGGATAGCAATTATCATCAATTTGATACTTTCCATTATCCAATTCAGCAGGATCACTCCGATGAATCGCTGATTGATTCAATTATATAAAAACTTAGCTATATGATTATGAGTCCTTTAGTATACCAAATTGCAATTGTTTAATTCAATACAAACAATCAAATGTTTGAGCTGGAAGAATTGCTATCTATCACAATGCGAATGATATAACTAACATTATGACCACTACCATTGACATGACTGTGAGGCAGTCTGACTTTACAAGTTCAGCGATGTAATCAGTGGGTGAATTTTGTATAGAGAGAGGAGTGTAAAACAGAAGATGGTAAAGAAATTGTGTTGATTGCAATATATATTTCTCCAAATAAAAAAATTGAAGAAATTATTCATTTTTTAAAATGGGCACTATTTCCATGCACAACAATTGGGGGACACATATGAGTAAAAGGAAGGGAGGATAAGTTACTAATGATTTTATGTGAAGATTTTAATGTTATTTTCAATTCAGAAAATTCTGATGTACTTATCAACTTTCTACGTGTAGATTTAAATCTTTCAATAAATAATGTCCAAGTAGTTTCTACAACACAACATGGTAATACAATTGATGCTGTACTTATACGACATTTATGTAATGTTACTACTTGACAATTTGTATCATATTTTAGCTACAATAAGCCTCTTGTAACTCACATGCCCATTGCATCACAATCAAATCAAATAATGGACAGGAATTATTAAATTTCAATATGTGTAAATTATATATATAGTAATATTTTGTTTTTTTTAATTATATAAAACTAATTTAACGATATATAAATAAACGTTATTCAAATTATATTATACTTATTAATTACATTTTTATCAATTGTATTTATTATCTTTATTTTATTATTTTATCGTTTATTCTACAAATGTTGAGTATTGGCACACGGGATAAAATTTTTGTTTTGTTATGGCAAAGAAGTAAAACTTCTTACGTGCGTTCATAAGTACATGCACCCGTGTTTTTTTGTAATCTACGTAAGTACGTCTAATTGTAAGTACGAATATTCTTGAGAAACTAATTTTGTTATCATTTATGTAAAATTATGATTTTCTAAGAATTAAGTGTTTCTCTGGAATAAAATTTATATATATGTCAGTTAGAAAGTTTAGTAATTTTAAAATATATTTCAATGTGAAATAATTTTGAAATTATTTGCAATTCAAGTTATAGTATCAATTATTTTAAATTTACAATAAATACAGATAGGAATATTCTTGTGACTCACTGTGTTTGTATTAGCGATAAGTTTAACAGAAAATTTCAGGGTAAGACTGTAAAGATTTAAAAAGTTATCGAAAGAATAAAAGTAAATGACAAATAAGATATAGTCCTGGATAGTTTTTCTTCTATAGATTATCTTAGGACGAAAATAGGTATATTTCCAAATTTTTTTGAAATATGCAATAAAGTTAGATATTATAATAAAGAGGAAACATGGAAAAAATAATGTATACTATAAGAACAATAAGAAATAAAGAAGAAGCAGATTTAGTAAGGATCGGAGGAGAGTTTTTGCTAATAGTAAGATGTGAAGTATGAATTGTTATGAAATAAATTTAAGATCAAAAATTAGAACTTTGGACTATTTGTATTTTCGAAATTCCTTCCCGTAGAGGTTAAAGTATTATTAGTTTTAATTTTCTTTTCTCATATTAACTTATATAGCTTGAAATGTAAAGGAAAACTGTTCAACTTTTTTACTATAATGTTCTCTCCTATAGTTAAAGAATTGTAACGTGAAGTTCAATTCTGAAGTTTGCATAAACTTTTGCAATGAAAGATAGCACCTCCTTCAGACAATGTAAAAAGAGGCTCATTTCGCTTTTCATTGGTAATGTCACGTTCAAACAGTTATTTTCTTGTACCAGTTATAAAAGCTTACAAGAGTAAATATCATATCATTTTGACCTGTCAAATTGACTTTTTGTAGAAAATAAAATAGGCTACACATATTTATCGAAAAAAAGAGAATAAGACAAGAAGAAAAACTAATTGCTTGTGTCACGTTCTAGTGACGATTTGATATACCAAAACGTACTATCCGATAATTGTGATTTGTCCTCCTGTCATATATACGAAAATTTTTAAAATTTTGTCACATATATTTTTATTTGCACAAATTACCTATGCGCATAGTTACGATACGAATACTAAAATAATTTACCTTTGTATAACAAATAACTGTATAATAATTCACCTTACATTATATTCACTGTGAATTCTATTTGTATTAAGCGCTCTTATGAACGACCATCGATAATTATCATTTTTGACAGCATACGGTAATAGTAAAAACATATGTCAATTGTCGTTCATAAAGAAACCTGCCCTACCGACAACTGGAGTCGGTAAAAGGGTCTTTTTATAAGTGAAAGTCGATAATACCGACTTTGTGCTCCTACATTACCGACATTTGTTACTTAACATTTAATTAATATAACAATTGCTATTAGCATTCATCGTTAATTAAATGGTTGCGGCAAATAACATTATTATTATATTTTATTTTTCCTTTAGTTGAGAATAACTTTGACAATTATTAATAATTAATAAATCAAATAACTAATAAAATTTATATAAAATAATAATGTTAACTTGCACATAAATTCAAACAGTCGTAATAAAGGCACACGTGCAACGAAAGGAAATCTTTTAGCTCAAGTATAAGGCGCACGTGCAGTTCCAGGAATTTCTGCCTGATAGTAACTTGATACCTTAGTCGTTACGGAGAATAAGCGCTTGATAGTAATTGATATTTTTCCGAGGCAAATTCCATTTCCAGCTGACGACAGCAGTTAGCGCTTGATAGTAACTAATATTTATTCGCACGTGCAAAACTAAAAGATCAGCACATTCCTTTCCCACGGGATGGTAAAAGTCGGTAGTGGAGGAAGCACTTAGCGCGAGTGGGGGTACCTCCCACTCGGCCATACGGGACTCGACGTGGGGAGCCTAAAGACTCCTCTCCGGCAGTCCACCGGCAACATCTATACGCGTAACACATAAAGTCTACTCTTAACATATAAATCTTAATTACCTCTGGTTAATTATTTTATACTTATATATTTTGTGCTCGAGAGTCTCTCTTCCAATATAACAACTTCTCATTTAAGACAAGTCTTTTTCGAGATAGTCTTCTTTATACGTTAACAATTTAATTAACTTGGAAGACAGACTTTCTCATTATTATAAATAATTAACAAGACAAGTTAATAATTTATCCAATCTACTATTTGTGCTTGATTATATAATTTTTATATAAGAGTTCGTACACGTCGCGCAGTATAACCGATTATTACAATTTACGTACAGTAAACGCACCTTAACACGCTAAGTTATAAATCGTGTTACATTTGTAATATTCCGTGTGACAAGTTAGTACAAGTGATCAAATTGTGTAAACCACTTGTGCAACTCTTGTTTATTTTAATCTTTGAAGAATATACTTTAGTTTTTACCAGTTAATCAAGTGATATTTATTTAATAATTAGAAACCAATCACACCGAAATCCTGCGACTACCCAATCGACGAAATCGATTCAAAAGCAACAGGGTCCGTGGATTATCGGCGTCCAGCACAATTCACATTTTCCAGAGGTCGTATACATCTATTTCAAGGGTAATTACCACTCATCCATCTCAACCTTACAAGTTATTAGCTCTTATTAGCTCTTCTAAGATCATCTAGCCCAGATCCCTGGTAGAGTACCGGCTGAACGGACTGACCAAAAATAGGACAACATAGTTCTAAACCGTGTAGATTTTCTAAATTTAAAAGAAATTGACCGGGACAAGGAACGTATTTTTGTTTTTTTTGTGTGGAGTTCTCGTTTAACTGCGGGGACGTCACAACCGAGAGTCCCGCGTATAAGCGCGGCGTTTTTAAATCGAATCTTGATGCTTATGGCACGCCATAAGTTTTTAATCTATTCCGTTATCATTCCGTTCTCGTTCTCCGTTGTTTCTCCCCTTCTTTTTCGTTACTTTCTTTTCTTTTTTTTTTTCGAAAGCCCTATATCAAAATTACTTTCGACATAGGCGCGTTCGCGAAATAACAGATTGAGAAACAATTACCCTCGATCGTGAAGATGGCAACTATGCAGACTACCCACGGAGCACGAACTCTATGTATACAAATGGGATATAAAAATAAGAAGGCACTCTTGTTCTATTTGTAAATCTTATCAGACTCTTTAATATGATTAAAAAATATAATCTTTGAATTAAAATAATTTCTATTAAAAATAAAATCTACTCAATATATAAGATACGAAAGGTAAACATTTATAACAGATCGTAGATTTCGAGGAATTTTTTAATTCTTTCTGACTGTAATAAGCACACTTGAAAAGCTCTTCATATAAATATATATATATATTTGATCCTTAGATACCATACACTGTCATATACTGAACATGATGTTTGTTGACGACTGCGACTAATAGTTGGTAGGTACTGTGCAATAATTGGTATATTATTTTTGAAAAAGTTTAACTATTATTATTTAAATGGTGACTGTTTGTGTAAAATAACAACTGCATTTTCCGCTAACATTCTTATTATTTAATCGTTCTTGTATATTTTTGTGTGTACACTTTATGGTTCACAAGTTCGCCGCTAGAGTGCACATATTGGACGTTTTGAATGAGAGTACCCATCTATATTGATAAAAATACTATTTTTACACATTGCTTGTTTCTATTTTTCTATTTATATAATTTATAATTTCTAATTTCTACAAGTTCGACGCTAAAGTATAAATTAATGAATTTTTTTAATGGAAGTACCCATCTATACTAATCGAAATACTATTTTTACATTGTATTTTAATATTTCTTCATACAATTTGTGATTCGTAAGTTTGCCGCTAAAATACAAATGTAGGGCGCTTTTAACAGGAATAGCTATCCATACTATATTTCTAACTTTGCCACCATTTATGTTCTTTCCTGTTTGAGACTTCATGAGTATATAAATTAAAATTTAATTTTATGTGAATATCGAGAATTAAAACGAAGAAAGATGTTGGTTCTCTTTGAAATTCCAACGGGATACGCAATATTTAAGGTAAATTTATATCTAAGAAAAATCTTAATCTCGTAAAGATATATATGCACTTGTTCAAGCTGCCCGGTTATATTTTATATATATAGAAGATAAATAGATTCTTTATTTCAAACATGCAGGGTTAAAAATGGATATAAAAAACTTCTATTCATATATCAATTTGTATATCATTTTTCCAAGAACAATTTTTTTATTTATCATTAATCTTGTTCTACTATTACCAACTATTACCAACATTTTTATTACTTAGAACTTTATTTTATTGCGTTTATGTCTATTTCTACTTTTACTTACTTATCTCTTTATTTTCTCTAGTATTCGCTATTTTTTTTGTCTATTTTCTTTTTTTCTTTTTAGAGTCTTTATATTTTCCTTAACACCAAACCTACTAAGTGCAGTCAAATGACCGCATTCTGTAATTTGTAATAAATAACAAAATAAATCATATTAAATGTGTGTGTACATTATTAATTTCTAAAGAAAAGAAAATATTTTGATTATTATCCAATTGGTTAAAATCTATATTTTTTTGTAAAGCGATCAAATTTGGCTGCTCATGGTAGGAATAGGTATAACACGATGTGTCGATTGGTTTACTGTTAACTATACTATTATATCTTTGTATCCCATAAAAATGTATATTTTTAACCAGTGATAATATATTGTTACAGTTACTAAATAAAAAGATATTGTCGCGTATTGAAGATTTGTTTCTGGAATTTCAAACACCCGAAGCAGCAAATAAAATGTAAGATATTTTATTTACGAATAATATTTAATTTTAGAATTGTATTGAAATTATTAGATTTTTATTTATGTAGTATTCTTGTAACTGTAAATAACATTTCTTAATATTTTGATTTTAGTGTTAAACTGAAACATTTTGAAAAGTTTGAAAATACTACAGAAGCTCTCGCTTCTACAACAGCAGCAATAGATGGAAAATTACCTAAAACTTTGGAAAAACTTCTGAAGAAACACTTTTCAGAATGTCAAGAGGAATTGGCAGTTGCTGATGTCAAATTAGGAGCTGCTATAAAAGAAAAACTTAAGTTATCATGTGTAAATGATACAGCGATACAAGAATTAATGAGATGTATTTGGAGTCAAGTCGATGGTTTGTTAGGTGGTTTGCCTAAGAAAGAAGTAGCAGCAATGGCATTGGGTTTAGCTCATAGTCTATCAAGGTATAAATTGAAATTTTCTCCCGATAAAATTGACACCATGATAGTGCAGGCTGTTTTGTCTATTAGATGATATAGATAAAGAATTAAATAACTATGTAATGCGTTGCCGTGAGTGGTATAGTTGGTACTTCCCAGAACTTAATAAGATTATAACAGACAATATTGCATTCGTAAAATGTATTAAAGTAATTGGAACTCGAGAAAATACCATAAATGTAGATCTGTCTGATGTTTTACCCGAGGATATTGAACAAAAAGTTAAAGAAGCTGCAGAGATATCAATGGGAACTGAAATTTCAGAAGATGATATTTCAAATATCCAGCATTTATGCGATGAAATAGTAAAACTTTCACAGTTCAGAGGAGATTTATATAATTACCTTACAACCAGAATGATGGCAATAGCACCTAATTTAACTACGTTAGTTGGAGATCTAGTGGGCGCACGTTTAATTTCTCGTTCAGGCTCTCTTATGAATCTAGCTAAACAACCAGCTTCGACTTTACAAATTCTTAGTGCAGAAAAAGCACTTTTTAGAGCATTAAACACTAAAAAAGATACTCCAAAATATGGTGTAATTTATCACGCGCAACTGGTAGGATAATGTTATACTCAAAATAAAGGAATAATGTCGAGAATGCTTGCAGCAAAAGCATCGTTAGGAGCAAGAGTCGATGCTTTTGGAGATGATATAAATTATGATTTTGGTGCCGAGCATAAAGCTAAGTTGGAAGCTAGATTGGGAGTATTAGAAGAAAGAAAGTTACATAGAATTTCTGGAACTGGTAAAATTAAAGCTAAGTTCGAAAAATATCATTTTAAGAGTGAAACTATACAATATCCAGTATCTGCAGACACAACACACTTAGTCCAAAGAGAAAACATTCTCCAATAGATGATACACTAGAAAAAGATGGAGAAAATGAAACGAATGTAATTCAAGAAGCTCCTAAAAAGAAAATGAAACAAGACATTGCTAAGAAAGGATCTTCACAAACAGAAAATATAGTTGGAAATGAGTGCGAGCAAGAAGTTCCATCCAAGAAAAAGAACAAAAGGAAGAAGCGAGAAGAATCTACAACAGATGATGTCGCAGCAGTGAGTGAACAGCAGGATGGAAGTAGTGATAAGTAATTTTCATTTATTATTTATTTATATATTAGTTTAACTTTGTACAATTTATTATGCGCATATTAGATTGATAATCGACTCATCCTTAAGATATTTAGCTTTCTCTAATTGACCATTTTTAGCAGCATTATGTAAAGAGAAGTATAGCTAATATTGTCATCATCATTAGTTTATATATTAGAATCGATTTCTTTAGCATCTATAAGAAATTTCACTATGTTCAACTGACCATATTGAACAGCAATATGCAAAGTGCAGAAAGATCTTATGTTTATGAGAGTTAGTTATTTAAAAATAAGATTGTAGAGGAATAAAAGCTTAAAGTTATTGCAACAAAGTTAGGCAAATTAGTGAAAATTGTCCAATCTAGTTAATTTTAGGGTATAGCAAGGTTACTATAAATAGAACTTTGCATAGATCTAGCAATAAACCATAAAATTGTAAAGAAATTTGTTATTAGTCATACAAAAAAATAACTTTGATTCGCTGACTTTTTTGACTACCATGCGATTAGTGATAATGAAAACAATAAGACACTTTTAATCCATTAAAAAATACTGAAAATTCTTCATGTAATTAAAGTGATCTCTCAAGGAGTTCAGGTGAAAGTAGCGAAAAGAGTGTAGATTCTAGAAAACGAAAACGTTTTTTTATAGGTAAAGATGATAGGGTATCGAAGAGACCGCGCAATGAAGATTCAAAATTGCCTAGTGATTTACAAGATGAATCTAGACAGGACTTGTCTGATGAATTGCATAATGCTTGTAAAACTAGGCAATACATTCCTCATCATTTCATTGAATTTATGTATCAATTAGACTAGTTGGTGCTTTGCTCACCTAGGAAGTTTACACATGAACATAAATATCCTTCATTATCATTAGCATTTGAAGATTATGAAATTGATAAATTTAATAATATTGTTGTTCGTTATAAAAAGAAATCTATTCATATAAAAATTGAAAATGTAGACGAGTATTACTTAAATAATGGCATTAGTTATGTTAGATTATTTACTAAAGAAAAAACGAAGTTTTTTTATTAATAATTATTTTGATAGTTTTGTTAAACATATAATCTCTAAATCAGAAATTTCATCAAATAATATAGAATATCTTATATTATCTATACTAATTCAAGCTTGGATCTTACAGAAGAAAAAAATTGAAAAGAAAAAATATTAAAAAATTTGTATCCTTTTAAATTTGATGGCATAAACATAGAAGAAATTAACCTTATGAAAGACTTTTTGTTTACAAATGACGAAACACGAGGAAGTGATTTTAATCAATTTTCGCGAGATAAAACAATAAGAGAATAACTTTTAAAGCGGTTAGAATTTTCATCTGCTATGCAAAAAGTAATAAAAGAAAGAAAAATTTCACAGGAATTTGAAAAAGAAATAAAAGAAGGGGATTTTTAGATAAATTAGTATTAGCAGCTAATCAGCCTAATAGAGAAGAGCTGAATAGCATTATTAAAAATGAAATAAGAAGAAAAAGTGCACTTGAGGATGATTATATAGCATTACAAAAAAGAATATTACGTGATTTAACAGCTCCATCAAAGGATAAAAAATTCGAGAATAATGTAACTGGAATTATACATAAATTCAATTTATAATATTATTAATACTTTTCTTGCATGGCATGTTCTTGCATAAAAATATATCTTCCATAAATTCTGAGTTAAAAAGCAATGATATATCTAATAGCATTGTTCTTCACTATAAAGATAAAATTATTTACGTAAAGGTTCACTATACAAATAGTAATATTGGTTATAGTCAGCTATTTTCTTCCAAACAACAGAAAGAAAACAATATGTTTTCTATTAATAAGTATTTTATTTTTTTTTGTTGAAGAATTAAAAGAGAATATAGAATACTTTATTATCTATACTAATGCAATCTAGACTTTACAGAAGAAAAGAAGTTAAAAAAAAGGGCGATCTAAAGATTTTTATCCTTTAAAATTTGATAATTATAAAGTTTTAATACAATAGATCGTTTGTTTATTAATGGTAAGGGTCTTTATCGATTTGCCGAAGAAGAAGCAACAAGTAAAAAGCTTTTAAGTTTATTGAAACTTCCACTTTCTTTGCAAAAAGAACAAGAAAAAGAAAGATTTTCTAATAAAAGTGAGCAAGAGATAAAAGAGAAATTTTTAAATAAACTAATATTTGCAAATAACCAACTTAATAAGAAAGAATTAAATAATATTATTAAAGATGAGATAGATAAATCTGATGTTCCATATAATTATAAAGGAATACATGAAATAGCGTTACGTTGGTCAGAATCTTATGAATTTGGAAATATTACAAATAAATAATATTAAAAAGCTTTTTGAAGACATAAAAAATAATAGATTTAGTTATAAGAAAATTTCAAATAAAAACATTAATGAAGAAATTAAGTTTGCTAGAAGTGTCGTTGGTAGAGAAGGAAAACCTGCATTTAATCAGTATTTTAATTTTTTAATTAAAGGAGACGGGATAAAGTGTCTAAAAGTTCTAAAAAGACAAAAAATCGATGTATTTAATTGTCCAGTATTTTGCATGTAACAGGAGCTAACGCCGCAAAAACGTTTAAAGACTTATATAATTTTTGGTTTGATGCAAAAGGAAATAAAAAATCGCATTTTATTGAGAGTAAAGATAAGGAAAACAGTTTTACGTTGCATAATTTATCGGATATATTAAGTAAAGCAGGGGCTAAAGCTAAAAGTGCTTTTGAAAAATTGCATAGTGCTTGTTTTAATGACAAAGGAAAAAGAACAAAACTGTTAGATGATTTCTATAAGGCAGGTTTTAGCCCAGGTAACTAATCTTGTACGTTATGTGGAGCAGGAGTTCGTGCTTCTATATAATAATTTTAGAATAATTTT
>QUOG01000215.1:0-17070 GCA_010416905.1 Polistes dorsalis
ACAACGGATAAACTACCCTAAATCTTTTATTTCTAGAACTTTCTTTATCCGTTCATAATTTGTCGCTTTTTTTTTTCTCTAAGCTTCGAAAAACTTTGAACCTCCACCTCACGTATTAATACAGGGACAATTAAAACACATATTGTAAGTTGACTGAATCTTTTCAAGGAATTTGAATACAGCGTTTCTAATTTTCATTTACTGTTAGACATAAAATTACTTGAGATTACCTCCTTCACCACCGTACTCAAAAAATTCATATAGAAAGAAAATTTTTTAAATTGAATAAAACCTTCATAACATTTTATTTCATGACCAATCAAGTTGTGAAATAAATTCTCCTTTCTACAAATTGCGTGGAATTTACACTATGCCCGACATTGTAGGAAATTACTCATATCAAATATATTTAACTTCTTTTATTTTTTATTAATATTTTGCAATCAGTTATTATAACCCCGTATGTTATTATGCACATATATAAAGGTCCACGAACAAAAAATCGTGTTTATGAGTAACCAACATAAAAGTCACTAACATAGCTGATATTATTTATATAATAAAAAAATTGTTTTTATTGTACTCGGATTTGAAAAACTTATGCATAAATTACTTTAATTATATTAGATTTATGGAATTTAAAAAATGGTCTTACCTAATAAACCTTTTCATGAGAGCGAGAAAATATAATTTTGCTACATTTAAAAAATTATGCGGTGTGCGTATATTCTTGCCCATAACTTTTTTTAAATACAAGTAGGAGACAAGAAATCCACCAATACAAAAAAATGTATCTACTGCTAGATTGCCACTGTATATTAAGTAAAAAAATAAATCATCTACTTTTTTCAAAAGAAACGACCTATTGTCTATTAATAAACATAACAGAAAATAAAAGAGAATTAATATACAAGCATATATAAATTTTATTGAAATATCTTATTTTAATGTAACTTAAATTCAATCGTAATATTTGTACCAAAAATATCCATTGGAAAGTATCCTGTATGCAGCGAAATAATCCATATCATAGAAAAAAATCTTAATCCGTGTATAATCGGAATACTAGCATCTTCAGATTTCATACTAAATATTATTTTCGTGTTCGAATATGCGGAAAAAGCTAGGAATATTTTACAAAAAAATCTGTTGTATTTTAATTTTTTTAATTGATCCTTGTTATTATCGTTTACCGTTTGAAATTCTTCTAAAAAAATAAACGTTTTGATATTAAATTATTATTTGTTTGTCCATACGAATTAGCTATAATAACCCTTTCGTTACTCATCACCAATTCGAGGATAGGGCAAGTACAAATTATTTCTTATGTAAGGAAAATAACTCAAAAGTATGTTGAAAAAATGGATTGCAAATTATAAAATAGATTTACCTATCGATAGAGAATCAACATTTTCATGGTCTTGAAGACAATTGTTATCTTTCTTCAATCGTTCTTGGTATGTCAGAACATCGTAGGTCGTTCCTATTATCATTAATAGGAATGTAATAACGACTATTACCCTAAAAAAAGACAACAACAAGGAAACATAATTATATTGTATATTTAACGAAGGAATATCATAAATAATAAAAGAATTGTTGATTTACATCATTGTAATGAATGTGGCACTTAATAACCATCGATGGTCATCTATTAGATCTCGTACTTCAATGAACGTAAAATCGGCAGAATAGAGTTCTCCTTTAAAAAAAGTTCTCTTCCTCAACACGTTTTCTAGAAGAATAGAAAGTTGTTTTTTCGAACAGGATGCTGGTAAACACATACCGAGTATTATCAAATCCTGGGAAAAAATATCATAATATTTAATAATATTGTTAAAATCACTATTTTTATTTTCAATAGAAACTTACTTCCTTGAATACTTCAATGTGGTATTGTAAGGTGCTATTATGTTGAAAATTAGCAGCAAAGAATTTCACTTCAAAAGGTGGAAATTCATCTTCGATATGACGAAATCTCGAATTGTTTCGTAATATCTCTTCCGATAATATGAGATGATCTCCGTTTTTTGCGTATTCGCATTGACTTCTGCTACCCAACCAATAATTATTTCCATATATGAATCCACTATTTAAATCGCCGCTCGCATCGATTACTTGATAAAAGAAATAAAAAACAAATTTCATCTTTTTGTTGATTGAAATTATTTATTATGTGCGACTCAGGAAGAAGAAACCATTTGGTTAGACGAAAGTAAGCTGATTTTTAAACTTATCTTTTTTAATAAATAAAATAATCTAAATTAATTATAGCTTTTTATGCTTTTTATTTCGCATTATGTAGAAAAATTTGCAAAGCGTAAGCATTTTATATGTTCGTTTACTAATAGCATATTAATGTAATCTTTAATAAATTATTTATTTGTCTGTTTCATATGGTTACAGTCAATGGTAGAATATGTACATTTTTTGCAACTAAAAATTTAAACTTTCAAGAAGACTTAAAATGAATTGTCAATCTACAATTTTAAAATTAGAAAGAAGAAAATGTATTTTAAATAGTCGAAATGTTAAATGGAAGCTATACAAAGTTCGAATCTTTTGGAAACGATTCTTTTCCTGTGAAAAAATATTTAAGAAAAGAAGAAAATTTTTTTTTTTTATAATATTGTTCCTTCTTTTAATTCCTAACCTATTTATTTAAATTTTTGCCCTATAAAATTATCATACCAAAAATATCGTTTATAGTAAAATGAATAATTATTTTTAACAATAATATTATAAATTCCTAATAATAAAAATTATCTCGTAGCTTTCACGTACCTTTTAAGCTCCAGAATAACTGCTGATCGATGGCTTCTCGAAATTCAATTAGTTCCTTTCTACATTGAGTTGAATTTAAAAGTTCTACGTTTGCTAGCATTGCATAAACTGGCAACGTACGGATTTTCAATTCTTTCGTTTCATCTGCCGTACAATAATTAAGAAAGAAAATAAATGCTGCGAAATAATTTAGCAACTGGACTACTGGACGTTTCATTTTCCCTATGTGATGTTGTTCTTACGTACTTTCGTTGTATTTTTTTTAACACTGATATAAATCTCTTTGAAAGAAATCTATTTGGTAGCTACATTAGCATTTTTTGAAAGTATCTGTTTTGTCGTTACACTGGATGAAAAAAGATATTCCGAGATAATACAAAATAGTAACAATATAAATATTTAGAAGGATAGAAACATAAAATGAAGATAAACAAACGATGATATTTAAGACTATATTCGATTAATAATACACGAAGATCGTGAAAAAACTGAGTATTAGCGCTGGGAAGATTTCACACCACCTGACGGAAAAACTACAACTGTTTGATTGCCGTTAGAAGGATGTCTTTATATAATCTATCCCTCCTATAATAACTGTTTCTTTCATTTTAATAAATGATATTAACATAACGATTATGAGCGTCATTATTGAGGTTAAAAAATCTTTTATCTTATTTATCTAATCAACCTTGTATTTGTAACATTGTTGTTTTCCATTCCGATTAGTTTTTTATATCGACGACTCATATTTTATCCAATTTATGAATATTTCTTATAATAGAACTTTCTGTAACAGAAACGATAAAAGAAATGCACTTTCTTTTAAACAATCCTAAATGTTAACAGAGTATATCAGATTCTATAATATTCCTCATATTAATTTTTTAGTTATTTGAAAAAAATTTATATTGTAATCCAAAAACTTGTTTTTTAGGTTCGATCTAAAGACCTTACCGAAAATAAATATTAATTTTAAACCTTATTATTTACAAAAGTCATTTGAATTTCATTTATTAATCGTTGTTTATATTATTTGTTATGGTTTCATGGGTATAACGAATATAATATTACCAATAAAAAGAAAATATTCTTCTGTTATAATGAATTAAGTTGATAGACTACAAAAGCTAAAATTGATGGGAATAAATTGAGAATAAATAATCTGAATGATACAGTGAAGAAGCTGATTAAATACTTAATATTATGCTCTACAAGAATCTTGTAAAATATTAAATTAAAAAACTATTTAATTTTTACATTTTTTGACTGAAATAGTGCAACTTTTTCCATCATTGATGTTGAACGACCGACGCCTTAATCAGTACTCTATTGTTTTTTGTTATCACTCGAAAATGTCATCACGTGTGAATATCGAGTGTTGTATATTTGTTGTGAATAAGGATAAGAAAAATAAATCATATAAATTTTAAGCTCCAGCCAGTACTAAAGAGTACACTTTATTTCGCTCGTAAGGGTAAAGCCTTTTGGCATACAAACCCTGGTTGAATTATATATACGATGTATCCTTACAATGACGACGATGAATGTTCTACAGCTAGTTTGCCTATCGGCGGCTATCGTGTGATGAGGTGCGTACACAAAAGACAAAATAATTGGTGACAATGTGTAGGACTTCATTTGTACTTTGTCGCTTGCAGTACTTCGATGATGTAGTCGTTGCAGTAGAGTATAGTTCTCTTCGATGTAATCCCTCGCAGGTCTCGTGGCAGATTAGGACAAGGCGCAAGAAAACGCAAGCTTTATAGGAAAAGGCGATGCAACTCACGGGTCAATTGCAGAAAAGACAAATACTGTAGCTGTCGATGCATAAGATTGGCCTAATAGATGTAGTCAAAAAGCGCGTGCTAGAAGAAAGAAGGATCCCTTACAAAGTTCTCTAAGCGCTTCTTGGTTTTACCGCTAAACTACGATACTTCCTTGTCACGAGTGTTGTCGCGCTTCGACGGGTCTCGACACGTTTCGACGTCTCGACGCTCTCATTCACTCGTTTGCGTAGGATTCAAAACATTCTTAATTGTTATATTAATTACATTAAAATCGGCTGACGGTTGATAGCTCCAGTACAATCCAGGCCCTATCCTTTGGTTTTTGAAATGGAACACAGAATACATGGCATTTCTTTATTTTACATGAAAAATTATGCACTTTAGATTCTTACTCCTCATCTCCCCTCATTCCTTCATTTTTTTAATTTGTTTGAAACTTACTTTGAAACTTTGAAGTTACTGGTCTTAATTGACGGACGCTTTTTTCTAAAAATAAGACATTTCCAGCATTTTATATAAAAATACAATATCTACCATGTTGGATAAAGAGGAGACCGAAAAGTTAAGAAAAAGGAAACAAAATTTTTAAATGAACATTTATTTAACTTTAAAACACGTCAAAATAAAAGTATTTAATAATTTAACTCTTAAACAAAAAACTTATTATCGTTGTAAATCAATATTTATATCAATTTAAATAAATTAATTTCGATACTTTACTATTATCTAAATATATTGTAAAATATTAATTTGTGTATTTGTAGATAAAATTTGATTGTACTACATTTAAAACATCGTAAAAATAATAAAATACAGTAAAATATATTCTCTTAAATAATTATAAACTACAGCGGCTTCAAAATAAAATACGGTACTGAATAATATAGAATATATAACCAACAAAAGTATGAATAGGTATTGCAGAAAACTCAAATTTCGTATTAATTTAAGTTTTATTTTCATATTTTCGAAGAAAACTAAATTTTCAACCTTAACTTTATTAAAATTAATAATAATAATTATGGTATTCTATTGTAGGTGCTCCAATACTTTCTTGAAATACTGTATATGTGTTCAAATGGGAAAATTATTGAGTATTGGCTCTCTGAGTAACTGTCGCACCGCACAGTTTAGAGCTCAATTTCAGTGCGACACTTTGGAGTGCGGACTCACGTGGAGACTTGTGTGAAATAATAAAGTTTTCTTTCGATATATAGACTTTATTTTATCGATTTTAATAAAAATAGTTTGATTATTTAATCAATTGACGGTTATAAACCATAATAATTTGTGCTAACAAAACGATTACCAGTGTATGAAATATAAAAAAAAATATTAATTGTTTTGCAATGTAAAAAACTAATAAACGCAATTGCTCTTTGTATTCTAAATCAAAAATTATTACATGAAAATAAAATGCTTTATGTAAAGTATCTCTACTCTCATAGGCGTAAGAAGTAAATGTCAAACAGACGGATTTTTGTGGTTAATGTGTTACGTAAGTTGGACGGGAAAAGAGACGACAGATAGAATTTAAATGCGAAAAAGAGAGACAAAGCATGTTATACATATCATTGCTTATTCTCAGTTTTCTTTTTTTGCTTATTTTCTTAAGAATGATAGAATGCATTGCAATCATAAGACACGTGCAGCAGTTGCGCATACAAATACTTTTCAAGGTGTAGGGGAGAGAGAAGATGCTATGAAATAATATATGATATATAAATATGGATTGATTTAAATCCAGCGAGCTAAAAACGATGATAATAATCAATTACATTTGAACATACTACGAGTATGTGTAACAATTTATTTTAAAAATTATAAATTTGTATATTACGATATTCATAATACTAATCTATGTAATTGAAGATTTATGCATGTGTTCAGATTCAGATCTAGAAAAGAAGAAATGTAAATTATTAATATGTTTGCGTAATCCTACGCAAGCGAGTAGGGGAGAATAATCTGGACGTTTCGAGACGTATCGATGCGTTCGGAGATATAGCGACAAAGAAACATCTTAGTTTCGGGGTAACAAAGGAGCGCAGCGAGATCCTTGCTGAGCTATTTATTTCTTCAAGCACGCGTTCTCCCACAATTTCTATTAGTCCAATTATATGCATCGACAGCTACGATATCTAACTTTTCGGTAATTGGTTCGCGCGTTGCATCGCCTTTTTCTATCAAAACCGCGTGCTTTCACACTTAAATGCTATTCTACCACGAGACCTGCGAGCGATCATGTCGAAGAGAACTACACTCCTGGGCTACTATAACATCAGTGGAACAAAGGAAAAAAGAAAGAAGGCACGTGGTCAGAATTATATTCTGCTTTTGGAATACCATCATCATCGATAGCTGCCGATAGGCAAGCCAGCGACACATCATCATCAACTGTATTTCAACCATGGTTTTTATGCCGAAAGGCTTTTCCCTGCAACTAGCCAAATAAATCGTACTTATTAGTACTGACTGGGCTCAAAAAATATATTTTAATTTATTTTCACCTAACCTTATTCCTCATATATAAACGATTCCCAACATCCACCTAAAAGTGCATTTTCAACAAGAAAACAACTGGAGTACCGATACAAGGCGTCAGTCGTTCAACAAGTATATTGTAACAGAAACATGGTTTTCGTTTGTTTATTTTAATCTATGGAAGTATCCTTTCATAGGATATTTAAAAATTCTAGTATATTGTGACCTATCGACACGACTTTTTAATCAAATTTTGTTTGCAGTAGTACAACTAAACAACGAGTAACATTTAATCAGTAGTATAAAATAAATCGATACTATTTACAGTAGTTCACATAAAAGGCAAAGTAGCCATGCTTTCAGTACTTGTGATAAATTGGCAAGGCAAATTGCAATAATCTAAGGAAAAGATAAAGCGAAAGAAAGTAAAAAACAAGAAGACAAAGTGTGAGTGGTATTGTATATTAACTATTTCTTAACATTTTCTGCAGTATCTATAGAATTATTATCCTCTTAAGCGTAAGGTTCTTCGTAAATATTATATAAAAATCATATTTATTAAAATATTGACAAATAATGACTATTGTATATGTAATTTAATTTGCTTGAATGATTACCTCTACAATCTAGAGAGTCATACCTTCATCCAATGTTAATAGTATGTCGGTAAGTGTCGTATAATATAATTATTATAATAAATAAATTATTTCATGGACATTCCTAAAATACTTTTATCAGTGATTGTATTCCCTTTGTTTTTTTTTTCGTGATCGTTAGAAACCGATAGAAAAAAACTATCGAGAACTTGAAAGAAAAGAATCATATTTTCTTGTTCAAGTAATTAATCCCTTCTTTCATCAAGAAAGCATAAGGCATTTCGAACATCAACGATACCACGTAAGCACATATATAACTTACTACTACGTATCCCACACCTGAAATAAACTGGAAAATAAAACGATAAAACAAATAATTAGAATTTATATAAATTTATCAATATAAACAAACAAGAAAAAATAATACATACGAATGGGAGAAGTTCAAAGTGAGGGGAAGTTTCACTGTATAAATTCACAGAAATGATGAGAATTGGATTTAACAGATAAACTGCGTAAGACAACCTACTTAATGATATCCAAACTTTCCACGAAAGAATACGATTTACTATACCTACAATACAAATTGATTTTATTAATAACAATAAGAAAGTAATAATGTCGAGTTAAACAATAAAATCATATATTTATTAATACCTGCATTATTTGTACAACAAGCTAATACTATCCATGCTATACCAATTGTCCATACAGTTCTACTGAGGGCAGTGTAAAAAACAGCACCAAGACCTGATACTCTTCTCGGATATAATCCAAAGATTACTATTAAATTGCACAAGCTGCCGAGTATCCAGAAGAGTATTATAGATTTCTAACATCAGTTATTAACATTAGAGTCAACATATACATCATCAAAAAAGTGATTCGATTCTATAGCATTTTAAAGCGAAAAGCGATTAGAATATTTGTTTACTTTTTTCCATAATAATTTGTTGCTTAATTTCACAACGATATATGCAGCGATCACACCTACTAGGTAAGGTCCTACCCTAACCAATGGTGAATAGTAAAAGTCTTTTGAAAGACTGTATTTTTTGTCCAATCTATAATGCAAAAAATCGTTAATTTATTGATTCAATAACCCTTTCATTATAGCGTATATGGCAAAAAGTATCGTTATATATAAATTCGCTCATAAATATTTATCACTTATAAATATAATTTATAAACGCATAACCAGTAAATGATTGCGCTAGATTTATATACGAGCTATTATATGGACAAATATACAAGCCGCTAGTAACGGGAAGATTAAATATTTTCATTTGTATAAAAATTAACAATGATATTTACACAACTTCGTAGTCATAAATGTAGGCAAAATAGCCAGTTAAGATTATCGATGAGGTAAACATGAAACTCAACAAACTGGATGCTACTTTGAAGTACCTGAAACAGAATTATATTTGCTGAATAAGTATTGTAAACGCTTGTATATTATTATGTATATACCAATATGTTTAGTATAATGTAAAAATCATTACATGGAAGATAAGAATAACAGAAAAGTTATAATCACGAAATATTGCATGTCTATTGCCAAGTACCAACTCCAAGTCACACACTGTAAAGATTGAAGTAGATAAATAATATTATTCGCAAAATTAATCATATTATACACGTGCTAATATTTAACATTGCTATAAGCATAGGTCCGTACCATATCCTGTATACTAAACAAATTTTGAATATAAGGGATATTTCTCCAATAATATTTCGCACAATTTTCGTGTGAAGCCTCTGTTATATAAAACAGCGAGGTTTTACTATACCACGTTGTAATTATTTGCTGTAATCCGATTAACATAATGTAAGTCAGTGAAAATCTGAAACAGTAGAAGTAATAAAACATAGGTGAGATATATTTAAAATTACTATATTATTAGTACCAATTATACTAATATGTTCTTACTATCTTATAATACAATCCAGCCATATACGTGACTTCAAAACAAAGGATCGCATTTACGACCGACTAATATACTGGTTAACAAAAATATTATTATTATTACTATAACGAAATTTCACTTATCATTTTTAGAATTAAAAAACTTATGCAGGAATTAATCCAAATATATGGAACAATTAAAAATATTAATAAATAGTCTTACCTTATAAATCTTTTCAGGTCAACGAGAAAATATAATTTTATCGTATTAAGGTAATTAAACGGTTTACGTATACTCTTGCCGATTTCATTCTTTAAATACAAGTAAGTCACTAGAAAGCCACCAAAACATAAAAATGTATCAACTGATATAGTTCCATTAAAAATTACTTGTTAGAACAAGTCCTCCGATTTTCTCATGAAAAATTGTTTATTGTCTTGAAATAAATATTAAAGGTTAAAAATACAATAATATATCAAACCTTGATAAATTTAAATAAGAACACTTATATTATTATAAATAAATTGATAAAAAAATTAAAATCACATTTATTACTAAAATCTTACCAAAATAGTCTTTCTCGTAAGGTTTTGTGTGTACAAAAATAATCCATACTATCATAATAAATCTCAATCCGTGTATAACTAGTAAAGAAGTATTCTGAGAATTCATATTAAATATCATTTTCGTGTTCGAATTTGCGGAAAAAGCCAGTAATATTTTATAAAGAAAATTGTGGTATTTTGACTTTTCCAGTTGATCATTGTTATTATCGTTTATAGTTTGAAATTCTTCTAAAAAAATAAACGTTTTGATATTTAATAATTATTTATTTGTGTATAAGAATTAGCTATAATAACCCTTTCGTTACTCATCATCAATGCGAGGATATGGTACGTACAAATAATTTCTTATCTAATGATAATAGCTCAAAAGTATGTTGCAAAAAAAAGATTACAAATTATAAAATAGATTAACCTATCGATAGAGAATTAACATTTTCATGGTCTTGAAGACAATTGTTATCTTTCTTCAATAGTTCTTGGTATGTCAGAACATCGTAGGCCGTTCCTATTATCACTAGTAGGAATGTGAGTACGACTATTACCCTAAAAAAAGGCAACAACAACAAAATATAATAATATTGTATATTTAACGAAGGATTATCATAAATGATAAAAGAATTGTTGATTTACATCATTGTAATGAATGTGCCACTTAATAACCATCGATTGTCATCTATTAGATCTCGTACTTCAATCAACGTAAAATCGGCTGAATATATTTCGCCTTTAAAAAGAGTTCTTTTTCTCAACACGTTTTCTAGGAGAATAGAAAGTTGTTTTTTCGAACAGGAAGCTGGTAAGCACATACCGAGTATTATCATATCCTGGGAGAAAAATATCAAAATAATAAATAACACTTTTAAAATTACGTTCCTTTTTTTTGATTTTTAATAAAAACTTACTTGCTTTGGTACTTTAATGTGATATTGTAAGGTGCTATTGTGTCGAGAATTTGCAACATAGAATTTCACTTCGAACGGTGGAAATTCTTCCTTCATATTACGATATCTCGAATTGTTTCGTAATAATTCTTCCGATAATACGAGGAGATCTCCGTTTTTGGTGTCTTCGCATTGACTTCTGTTCCCCAACCAATAATTATTTCCATGAATGAATCCTGATTCCGATTCACCGCTCGCATCGATTACTTGACAAAAAAACATTAATTAAAATTTCATCGTTTTGTACAACAAATGTAATTTTTAGGAGGAAAATTCCATTGATAGGATGAAAATGAAAACTGTTTAAAGATTTTTCATCCAAAAAAAGAATCGTAGTATATTATTACAAATATCGGTTGAATGCATATCCTTATAATATTTAAAAAAAATTAAAAAATTAAACATTTTTGAGAAAATCTGTTTTGTTGAAATGTGACTCTGACTATCGACAGTACGACTATAAACGAAGTTATGCCAAAAATAAACGAATAACCACAACAGGAAGGATAAACGTTCACATGTAAGGAAAATCCGACATTTCATTTGCACTAACCTAATACATTTACCTGATCAATATGAAAGATATTAATTGCTTGCTATCGTATTTATCTTATTATTTCACAGTGTAAATTATGTCAATAATCTGAGCTCAGTTTCTTACGTCTTTATACACGAGAGGCTTGGTATTACGTTAGTAGAAATTGCTTGCAATGATTCTTTGAAAAAATTCATTATATATTCCCTTATTAATAAAAAAACAATATCTTTTGTAAGAAAAGAGTTTCATAAGAAGTTTGCAAAGGAGATCAGCTTTATTAAACACAATCATAAATCGAACTTTTTATTGCATCATGTCTAAACGGTCGACAAAAAATTAACTTAATTTATTCCAACGTGATTATTCCGTTTTGAAGATCTATCACTTTCAAGATTATTAAATCTCATAAAAATAATTAATGCAAATTGATGTAAAGTAACATAAATTGACGGTATTTATAACAACTTGATAAACTGTAAGGAATGTATTTCCAAACACCTTCCTCTACCTAAATTCAGGTTATGTTGCTTAGAGCCTCGCTTACGATATCGAAACACTTATAAATAATAAAAGTTAATTTTCATGGAAAGAAATAATTTTAGATACCAAGTTAAATGAACAATTTGTACTCCTCCTGAAAAGTATTATAATTCCTTAAAAAATTGAACCCTCTTTTTACCATCTCCTTTATAGTATTGTTTACAAATATTTTATCAATGTTAATTAAAAAAGTGCATATACTTATTGTACAAGGTTATTTTAAATAATTCTAAAATGTGCAACTGTGGAAGCACGTTAAATTACCGTTACAGTGTAACGGTAACATACATAAACAAAACTTTTACGAGTAGACGCGAAATTGAGATAAAAAAACGCAAAAAAAAAGTACATTTCAACTCATACAAATCGAACGTTCTCATATTCGTGTCGAATAGTTACACAACCTATTGAGAGCGTTAAAAAAAGCGTATAAATATTTTTTTATTTGAATAATGAATATATTCTGATTTTTTCTTGAGTTATTAATAGAGACCATTCCAATCAGAAAAAAAAGACTCGTAACACATCAATTCGTTCAACTATTTTGACGAATAAATTTGATTAATATCTTTTCAGCATGAAAATACCTATACATATGTTTCCAAAACGAATTAGGACCATATTTTTGAGTTAGGCTTAAAACTTCTCCCGAAAATGGTATATAACCTATAAATAGTTTCTTCCAAAAACTATCTAATTTGGTAGCTGCAGCATTACATAATTGATACAAATCTGGCAAGATTTACAGGTACACGAAAATGCATTAAATGTGAAGAATATTCAAAGCAAGTGCAACTACGACTCTTAACTTTATATTTTCTTTTTCGAAAAGAAGAAAATCGATACTACTATTTTTCTTTTTTTTGCAGTCATATCTTCATGCTTAACGGACTCGATCAAGCAACCTTTACGTCGCTCTTATTACACTTCTCGTGGATAAAAAATAAGATTTATCGAGAGATTAATAATTATACACGTCTATGAATATATATACAGAGTGTACCAAATAAACATTATTTAATTTGAAATATTTCCGTCATTTGAGATTATCCGTGCTAAATCCTTAGCAAAAAGTTTCACACAATTTAAAGATCATTCTTGATTTTATATAGAAAATCTTTTTGAGATTAGCAAAATTTATTTCCAGCATTTTATTTGAAAATACAATCCACCATGATGTATTACGAGGAGATCAAAAAGTTAAGAAAAAAGCTAAAAAATCAATAAATTAATATGTAATTACCTTTAATAAGTATCAAAAATTACTTATTCAAAAATTTAACTCTTAAACAAAAAACTTATTATCGTTGTAAAACAATTTTTAAATCAACAATATTTTATTAAATGAATTTTGATACCTTATTATTATCTATATCTTTTTTAAAAGAATAATTTGTGTATTTAAAGTTCTATTGTACTACATTTAAAATATTGTAAAAAAATAAAATACAGAGTACAAATTCTTCTTAAATAATTATACACTACAGCGCCTTTAAATAAAATATTGTACTATATAATATAAAATAGATAATCAACAAAAGTATAAAAAGTATTGAAACTAGCAATAGGTTCGTGTTTATTTAATTTTCTTTTTTCATAATTTTTTAAGAGATTCTACTTTAAAAAACTTTTAAATTAATTATTATTGAAAATAATTAATAAAGTATTTCCTTTTGTAAGTGCTCCAATACTTTTTGAAACACTGTATATGTTGCGAATATGGAAATAGTTGAATCATTCAATCTATCGAACGTTAAAAAACCTAATACTTTATATTAATTATACGATTACCAGTGTATGTAATTTAAAAAGGAATATTCATTATTTTGCAAAGAAAAAAACTAACAAACGTACTTGCACTTTGTTTTCTAAATCAATAACTATTATATGAAAATAAAATGTTTGAAGTAAAATATCTCTACACTCATAGGCGTAAGAAGTAAATGTCAAACACACGGTTTTCTGTGGCTACTGTGTTACGTAAGTTTAACGGGAAAAGAGACGACAGATAGAATTTAAATGGGAAAAAGAGAGACAACGCATGTTATACATATCATTGCTTATTCTCAGTTTTCTCTTTTTGCTTATTTTCTTAAGAATGATAGAATGCATTGCAATCATAAGACACGTGCAGCAGTTGCGCATACAAATACTTTTCAAGGTGTAGGGGAGAGAGAAGATGCTATGAAATAATCAGTGATATATAACATGCATTGATTTAAATCCAACGAGCTAAAAACGATGGTAATAATCAATTACATTTGAACTTACTACGAGTATGTGTAACAATTTATTTTCATAATTATAATTTGTATATTACGATATTCATAATACTAATCTAAGTCATTGAAGATCGATGCATGTGTTCAGATTCAGATGGAGAAAAGAAGAAATATAAATTATTAGTTACTTTGTAACAGAAACATGTTTTTCGTTTGTTTATTTTAATATTAATAAGTATCCTTTCATAAGATATTCAAAAATTCTAGTATATTGTGACGTCTCGACACGACTTTCTATTCAAATTTTTTCGCAGTAGTACAACTAAACAACGAGTAGCATTTAATCAGTAGTATAAAAAGAATTGAAACTATTTACAGTAGTTCACATAAATGGCAAAGTAGCCATGCTTTAGGTACTTGTGATAATTTGGCAAGGCAAATTGCAATAATCTAAAGAAAAGACAAAGTGACAAAAAGCAAAAGACAAGAAAACAAAGTGTGAGTGGTATTGTATATAATAATCTTATTCTTAACAATGTCTGCAGTATTTATAGGATCATTATCCTGTTGAAAGTAAAAATCTTCGTAAATATTATATAAAAATCTCATTTATTTTTATTTATAATAATATAAATACATACTAAATATTAATATAAATTAACATTAATATAAATACATACTGAATATTAACATAAATTAATAATAATATAAATACATACTAAATATTATTTTCGTGTTCGAATATTCGGATAAAGCTATGAATATTTTTCAAAGGAAACTGTCGTATTTTATTTATTCCAATTGATCCTTATTATTATCGTTTAGCGTTTGAAGTTCTTCTAAAAAAAAAAACGTTATGATATTAAATAAGAATTTGTTTATCCATAAGTATTGACTATAATAATCCTTTTGTTACTAGGCACTCAAATTATTATCTCATTCATGCAAATGTCTCGTTTAAACTATCGGAATATGTAGGAGTCTTAACTCATGCGACGATAGGATACATCCAAAGGATTTTTTACGGAATGAAATTAGGGCAATAGTATGTTGTAACAACAGGATTACAAATAATTAAATATATTTACCTATTACTAAAAAATTAATAGCTTTACTGTCTTGAAGATTATTGTCATTTTTCTTCAATCGTTCTTGGTATATCAGAACATCATAGGTCGTTCCTATTGCCATTAATAGGAATGTGAGTACAACTATTGCCCTAAAAAAAGTCAACGAAAGAGAAACATAATTATACTATATATATGACTACCATAAATGATAAGAGAATTGTGTGTTGGTTTAGATCATTGTAATGAATGTGCCACTTAATAACCATCGATGGTCATCCATTAGATCTCTTACTTCTACCAACGTAAAATTGGCTAAATATAGTTCGCCTTTAAAAAGAGTTCTATTCCTCAACATGTTTTCTAGAAGAATAGAAAGCTGATTCTTCGCAAAGGATGCTGGTAAAAATCATGTCAGTGGTCGCAAATAAGTTCAATTTTTAAATGATTTCTTTTTTAATAAATAGATTCGTCTAAAATTATTATAACTTTGTATACTTTTTATTTCGCATTATTTAAAAAAATTTGCGTTTGTAAGTAGCTTATATGAGCATTTACCGACAGAATGCTCAATAATATATAATGTGTATTGATTTACATCCAAAGAAAAAAAAACACTTCTTCTCTTCTACTTTTTATAAGAACTTCGGTCCTGTTATAATAGATTTTAAGTTATTGCCGGAAACGCTTTATTTTTGTTTTTACCGAGGGTGTGTTACTAGCCTTTCCCTCGAAAAAATACTCCTCCTATGTCTGAGCTTGGAACCAGCTTGGTATTAAACTAGGCGTAGTTTTGACGTCAACAGCACACGTTGTTCCCACCCACCAAGCGGTCACCCATCCAAGTACTAAATCGTGCCCAGCGCTGCTTTACTTAAATGATCGAGCGAGAACTAATGCTGTAACCGCGCCATGGCCGTTGACGCGTGAAGTAATTCTATATATCTCTCTTATATTTAGTGTGGACTGATATCTATATTTTTATATTTTTGAAGTTATTCTTTTTATTCTTTCTTATATATATAATATATCGATCGATTAAAAATATTTTTCTTTTCTTTTTTGAAGTTATTTAGTTAACTTAATAGAAACGAATAATTAGTAGCTAATCTACTCATATTTTCAATCCTCCTCCTGTTTACCTGGTCACGCTATAAATATATATATAGTCAGGTTTTTATTGCACAACTTACAAAGTTTTTTACAATGTCTTATCATTCTATCACATATAATTATCTCACATTTTTGGCATGCTCTTAACACACCCCTCGTATACCACTAATTATCACCAATCTTAAAGTTATACTATCTAAAAATTAAAACTACCCAGATCTCACTCGAGTTCGTCTTCGCCTTCCCTCCCATCCTCCTCTACCCTCCTCCTTTTACACAGCTCCTCTACTTCCCTGAAAAATTCACACATCCCAACCTGAATCTTACCGCCTAACATGTTTATTTATTCCCCTCTTATAGCACCTTCCTCTACTCCAACCATCCACTCCTCTACTTCCTTCCTTCCCTTCTCGGAAACCAATTCCCTTCCTCTATCACAGATTATCAGATGCTCCAACGTCTCTACATGCTCTCTTAGTCCAGTCAACGCGGGCCAAACTTCGACTTTTTTTACTAACAGCT
>QUOG01000216.1:0-16169 GCA_010416905.1 Polistes dorsalis
CCAGATGTACATTTACGCAATATAGGCCAAACAAGTCAAATAAGTTTGATATCAAATTCTAATTGATGTCGAATATAAAAAGTAAATGTCTTGTAAATGTATTTCGCTACTTAGGAAAAGATGGGATGAGATTATCCGTACTTTTGGGTGAATTTGTCGTCCTAAAACCTATGGAACAATGTATTGGTTGAGGGAGAACAGTGACGACAGAAAATTGCATTACAATTTTATCATTAGTAACAAAACTTATTTTTTCTAATGATGTCAACTACGGAAGATTCTTAATTATCAGAGAGAATTACGTAAACTTGCAAAATAGAAAAAAAAAACATGCCTCGCTACTTGACAATTTTTCACAAAAAAATATATAACAATAATCTTATATACAAGAGTAAACCCAATAAAAAACATAAACCTGTTGAAATTGAAAAAAATAGTAAAGTTTTATTTGAAATTGATATGACGGATCAAATGGCTCGAAAATATACAGTGAAAAGTGGATCCTTAAGATGGCAATCATAAGTGTTTTATAATATCTTAGATCTTGCCGAAATAAATGCCTGGATATGAATAAGAGCCGTCTATTTTGAAAATGGCGTAAATCCATTTATGTTCGAATCGAGATATTGAAGGATTTGCGTTGGATTAAATTTAAAAATGTAGATATCAGTAACATAGTAGAATAATATTTTTGGGTTTCTAAGGGTGTCAAATTTGCCATCCTAATTAGTATAATTACCATTATTTAGGAAATAATATGTTTGGCTATGATGGGACTTATGTCACTTTCAAAATCAATGAAATAACGTTTTCAATTCTTAAGAAAATACAAGTCTATAGAAAAACTAAATTTCCCTTGAAATAAAGATAAATGTCTACACTTCTGTTATTAAATCAAAAACAAATTCAACATTTATTTTTTGTAATATAATTTTTATGTTAAAATTAGGTTTGTTTTATTAATTACTACCAAAGCTAATTTTTTCAAAAATGGGTTTACGGTTTAGTTTACGTTATCTTTATTGTTTTTTTTACTGCAGAAAACTTCGATAAATAACATCTCTTAAAAAATTTTCAAAGAAAATAAATGGATGTTATAAAAACGTATGTACTATAAAAAACTAAGCTTTACGTGCTTCAATATGTTTTATTTAACTATGGTGTGCTAAATGTTACCTTTTAACTTTCTTTCTTTTCTCCAAAACAGGGGACCAAGAATAAAAGTTGAATATTTTTTTTTATTTTATAAAATAAAAGTATATAGATTTAACGGAACACAGACTGCGCGAGCACAAAAGCGCTTCTCTCTGTGGACATTCGCTGTTTTGCGCTTATAACAAATTCATTGCACATTGTTAATTAAACTACTGTTTTGATAACAATATCCAACAAAATAAAAAAACTAGGATCTCGTAAAATTTTATTGCATAATATTTTCTATATGCATTTGAAACTCTCACGATGTGACTTACGCCACTTTCAAAATAAACTTTTTCATCATTTCATTAACCAGCAAATTTTCGTGTTACAAAATCTTACAATTAATGATTTTAAATATATCAGTAAGGCAAACAAAACAACACCATTGGGAGATTTTTTCGAAGAGAATGGAGAGTGACTTCTACGGACTCCAAAAACAAATCTGGCGATTTATTAGAAATCAAAGAAAGGAGGTCAACGAAATGATCGAAACAAATCAGATCTCAAGAGAAACCTGGATTAAATACCTAACAGAACTTTATAAATCAGAAGAACCTCAAGTGGAACTAAATACGCCAGAAATAATAACCAAAAACGATATACAAATTGAGTCCAGTGATGTAGAAACAGCTATTCGAAAAATAAAGAATAGGAAGAGCCCAGGGCAAGATGGCATCCCAAACGAACTACTAAAATACGGTGGCCAACGTCTCACACAGCAATTGACATTCCTAATACAAAAAATACTAGATCAACACAAAATACCTGAGGAATGGCGAACTAGCACAACTATAGTCATGTTTAAGAAAGGAGACAAAAAACTACCTTCAAATTACAGAGGGATAAATCTTTTAAACACTTCATTGAAACTAACAACAAAGATTATAACGAATAAAATTAACAGCTTAACGAATCTAGAAGACGAACAACAGGGATTCAGATCAGGCAGATCGTGCACAGACGCGGTTTTTATTATAAGACAAATAACAGAAAAATCAATTGAATATAACAGACCAGCATATATGTGTTTCATTGATCTGGAAAAGGCATTCGACCGAGTGCAGTTAAGGGATGTTATACACCTCCTCTATAATCGGCAAATCCCGAATAATATCATCAAGACCATAGAGGACATCTATAGAAACAATAAAATCCAAGCAAAGATAAATGGTGCCTTGACTGAACCAATTGATGCAGGTCGTGGTATCCGACAAGGGGATTCCTTAAGTCCTCTGCTTTTTAACATCATTATGGACGAAATAATAAAAAATGTAAGAATGCTAAAAGGATATAAAATGGGCAACGAAGAAATAACCATCCTATGCTATGCTGATGACGCTGTATTAGTGGCCGAAAACGAGGATGATCTACAACGTCTACTACACCGATTTAACTGCATAGCCAAATCATTCAATATGAAAATATCGGCCCAGAAAACCAAATGCATGACAACATCAAAGACACCGTTAAGATGCAAACTGGAAATTGAAGGGAAGGTTATTCAGCAGGAAATGAGATTTAAGTACCTAGGAATAGAAATCTCAGGGTATGGTGATGTTGAAGCAGAGGTAAGAGAACAGACAATGAAGGCATCCAGAATAGCGGGTTGTTTGAATGACACAATATGGCGAAACAAGAACATGGACATAGAGACCAAAGCAAGAATCTACAAGGCAATGGTAAGACCTATTATGTCGCATACCGCAGAAACTCGACCAGACACGGCGAAAACGAAACAGTTACTAGAAACAACCGAAATGAGAGTTCTTCGCAGAATAACTGGAAAAACACTACTGGATCGAGAAAGAAGTGTAGATATAAGAAGAACATGCAAAGTAGAAAACATTAACGAATGGATACTAAAAAGAAAAAAAGAATGGAACGAACATATTAACAGAATGGACAACGGAAGAATTGTCAGAATTGCACGGGATAAGTCACCGGTTGGCCGTAGAAGCACGGGACGCCCACGGAAACGATGGTGCGACAATTTAACAGTGCAATAGGCAGAAAAACGTCGTTACGAAACAGGCAATTTGCCTAAACCAAAGAAAGAAGAAGAAGAAGAAATATATCAGTAAGAAGTTGCTTCAGAATGAAGAGATCACGTAAAAATGTAACTATTAAGGTAGCTAACTCGTATTATTTGGAAAATAGACTTACGCCACTTTAAAAATAAACGGCAGGATATAAACAAAAAACAGGAAAAAATATTACAAGCAAAAAACTTCTTATTCAAATTAGCCGAAAAACTTACTGATGACTACAAAGAAGGTCGATCTTACGTGGGATCGATACGAACGATCTTCGATAGAAACAGAAGACATATTTTCATGTACACTGTCACAAAATCAGACGCATATTTCGATGAAACGTAAACGGTGACAAATAGCATATTGTAATAATAATTTTTTTTGTTACTTCATATATCTTTACAATTTCTCCGTAGACAATTGGTAAATTGTTATATAAGTGAAAAAAGATAGCACGTTGACGGTTTCTCCAATGAGAAAGTGTACGAAGTGGGGATTTCAACCGTAAAGCTAGTTTAAGGTGAAATACGTAAGAAAGAAAAGACAATAAATAGATACTTCTAGAATAAGACGAAGATGCTTCCAAATCGACAGAGCTATTTCTAGAATAGGTAAAGATATTTTTGTGATAGGTAAAGCCACAAGAAACGTTGTCCTCCGTTGTTATGATATGAAGGAATGAGAGAAGTATACGTCAATTGTATACGTCTTTTGATAGAAGTATACGTCAGTCGTCGGATTTTTTAGTTTTAATCGTGACAAGTACGGACAGGTTATTCATAACGCGTATCAATATGAGGAGTCGCTGTACTTTCGACGTTACATATCCGAACATTTTTATCTTTTGCTATAAAGAAGTCGCTTTCTTGTGAATATAGAAAAAAATAGTAAATTTCATCGATCAAAATTTACCCTAAAATCTATTCCGGGTATGTTCTCTTTCGATAAACATACGATAGAATTTGGATTTGTCTCTTTTCCTTCGAAAAATAAAGTCACTTATAATTTGTCTAAAATGATTTTGTTATCTTGTGACTTGAAAACGATGACCATGATTTACTGAATATCTTATCTTTCGATATTGTTGAATTGTTCTTTTTTCAGATGTAGAGGATAACAAAAAAATATGAGCGCATAGCTTTTCCTTTGCAAAATGGCAAACATTTTGGTCTTAATTTAAAGGCTGATGAGTTTCCAAACTAGGTGGCCTACACAGAAATAAAGAATAAGCTAAATCTGACTGAACTCGAACGTCTTAACTTTCCGGCCTTCGGTATTTACCAAGCTGCATATTTATGTATACGTGCTGTCCTATAAGAAATTCTTTTCAGCTTTCTTTCCCTCGTTATTAAATCTTACAAACAGATTAACCGATTATCTATTACATGTCGAATCAATTATGAGATTTAGAAATATTTTGAATCGTTTGCCGTTGAAAAACTAAGCTTTCATCGATGGTTGTTTTTACTTTGAACATTTTCCCTCGAGAAACGATGTACCTTTAAAATCTTTCCAATGATCAAAGAAAAATGGGAAACGACGAATAGAAATCGTATCGTTATACTCACAAAGATATGATCGATCGGTTTTCCTTCATCATTATAACGGAACATCATATTATTCACCCAGAAGTCACCATGATTTATAACATTAAATTCGTCATCTCGGTGTTTTATTGCCTTGCTAGTCTCATAATAGATTTTATCCGATATTTTGTCAATTTTCTCTCCATATCTATGAATACATTTATTCAAATTAGTTACACATATAACTTATACATACGAGGGTTGGTTGAAAAGTTTTGAGCCTATTCTTATCCATGAATTTTTTAGATTACCAAAAAGACACTACCAAATGTTAATTTTAGATCAGTATAAGACTTAGTATATTAGTAGAGGGTACCTTTAAAGTACTTTCGCATTAAAATATTTAAGCAAGTTGGCTAGTTAATTTCTAGAAAAATATTTTTAATGTTTTGCTTGCTTGTTTATATTTGCGTAAATTCATTTAATTATAATATTAAAATGGTCAGAATTTGTTTCTTCGTGGAGAGATTTGTTTTTTTTAATAGTTCGTAAAATTGATAATTTTAAATAAATCAATATTTACCAATATTATCAAATTACATACTAATAATTTGATGTTATCTACAAAATAATAGTTTATTAACCCTTTGACTGCTACTGGCGCAGATATACGTCCAACGAAAACCATCAGTGGTGCTTATAGACATATATTTGCGTCCTGCAAAAGCCATCGGTAGTGCCCATGGACGAATATGCGCGCTCAGCGAAAAGAATTTGACTGTTTACTGCCGTCTCATGCGTATTGATGGAAATTTTTTCTCTCGTATATCTCTAATATACAGGGTGATTCACTAACTCTTGCCACCAAGATAGCTCCAAAAGTATAATTGTAGCAGAAAAGTTATAGAACAAAAGTTGCATGAAAAATTTAGGAGTATAATGTAATGTCAGTTTTTTGTTACTAGAATTAGTCCCATCTGAAATTTAAAGGTCAAAATTGCTTTTCTGAATGAAATGCTATATCTTGTTACTTATTTTCTGATAACGGCTGTCGGCATTGCGCGCAAAAGTATTTAGTCCTCAGCACACGCGAAGCATTTCAACTTAAAGCATTTAGCTGTCAAAGAGTTATTATAATACTCGATTTATCGTTAAAGTTTAATTTTTCAACAGTTATATAATTACGTATATAACATTTCAGTAATGATAAATAACTAATAAATAACATAATTGCTTTCATTATTATACAAAATTGTTTGTACAATTTTTTATCATTCGTAAATTTTGAAATTTTGTGTACAATTATTAATGTTTACTATTGAAGTTTTATTTATAATTCTTTAATTATAATTCAAGTATCATATTAATTACCAATTATTTTATAGATAAAATAAAATTATACTTATTTAATTTTATAATATTTGTAGTTATGAATTTATTTAAGATTATAAATTGTAATAGCATTATTAAACCAAAAATCTCCGTACGAGGAATCGAATTTTAATCCACTCATGAAATAGGCAAGTACGTTAGTATCTACGTTACCGTTCAACTTGATAATTTAATGAAATTACAGGAATATAAACATAACAAAACTTGAAGGTTTTTTCCTCGGAATAGGCTAGCCAGCTTGTTTCAAAATTTCAATGCGGGAAAACCTTAAAGGAATACTATTGATATATCACCAAGTCTTATATCGATCTAAAGTTAACATTTAGTAGTGCCTCAGTATATATGAAAAATTTAAGTAAATTTAACCAATAACAAAATTGTTTCTATTATATATTAGACTGAAAACTTTTTTAACTTACTAAAGTATTTATAGAACTCACTTCTCAAAATTAGGCCATTTTTTTACTTGTCCGGCTAACGATTTTGTTCCAAGAATGAAATAGCCTCTTAATCCGGAAGTTTGTTTATCATAGTATAATCCTTTGGTGTAAAGCGTTTTGTGATCGGGTTCCTAAAAACATATTGTATCGTCTAATTATTGATATACATATATTTAATTTCAAATTAATGATTTACGAAATAATTATTGTTACATCATTTCCGTTTATACACAAATCCACGCATAGAAGCCTTTTTAAATTTTCTAAAGAAAAAACCTGCCTAACATTGGAACACGTCCAACGATAAAGGATTATAAGGGATATTGAACTTTATTTATCCTCCAGGTAGACATTTTGCATGTATGCATTTTGATTCGAGCCACGCGAGTTTCGAACTCCCATCCATGGGCACAAAATTTACAGCTTATGATAAGCACTATAACCCTAAAGCTTTTTTCTACTGGTAAGGAGACAATACGGTTGTACACAAACAGATTTTTACGAGCTTTGGTATATTAGTAGTACACCTTTAAGGTATTCTCGTGATAAAATATTTCGGTGAACTGGCCAGAATTTACAAGAAGATAAGCACGTGTATAAAAAAAAGTAAATTTTGAAAGCTTTTTTCTCACAATTGGCTGGCCAATTCACCGAAATATTTTACCACGAGAATACCTTAAAGATGTACTACTAATATACCAAAGTTCGTAAAAATCCGTTAGTGTACAACCGTAATGTCTCTTGTAGGTGAAAAATCCCTTTTTTTCGATAAAATAGATTTTTACCTTTTCGCATATGGCTAAACTACTAGCATGAAATCTAGCTAATCCACGCATCGCACACAAGGAGTGAGGAAGGTCAAGACCAGCTTGACGGGCAGCCATGCGAAATCCAAGTTGAGCTAGATCCTCTATCACTAGAAACCCTGGATATTCTTTCTTAGTATAGAAGACATGTGCACCGAGAATATGAGCTGGTCCCACTAGATCGTTCATTTTCCTCAACAGGTTCTCCATCATCAATATTTCCGTGTCGAAGATTTTTGATTGCTCGACCTAGGCGAATAATTCGACGTATTATATCATTAATCGAATTTTTTCAATTTTACCCTTTGCACTCGGCTGTCACTGCGTGACAACGTAAGTATAGCATATAACTGTATAAAATAATAGGAAATAGTTTCTGATTTGTTTACAAATATATGTTAATCGATGTGGACAAATTTAGATAAATCAAACATCGTCACAATACCTTATTTAGTTCAAAAGTTATGCTATATAATATGATGACTTAAGAATAGCTTCGAATTGCCGGTAGGTACGTTTTGAAACGGCGCCGAGTGCAGACGATTAATTACACGCTTTATAGTACATTTAGATTGTCTTTCCTTATTCTTACTTTCAATAACGAAGCTAATCAAAGAGAACGATCGCAGTGTTATAAATGTGTTTACGTGTATGCAGTAAGAAAGGATGATTTCTATTGCCACTAGAGAGTGCGTCGATTCGATGGATCTGATTTTTCAAATATATATAGTTGTACCTTTAACTTGGGAAAAAAATAGATAAATATATAAGTCGACGAAGTAAATAAAAAATTAAAAACTGAAGAAAATGGAATAATTGATTATGATATCACAAAGTCAAGAAAAAATAACAATAGTATGAAACAATTGTCGATAAATCATTCTGTATATCTGTAAAAAAATTGTGAAATGGAATCAATTTATCTTTAACTCAATTATTGAGTATAAAAATGAATAATACCGCATGCAAAATGTAATTGCCAGTTACATTAAGTTTAGACAGTAAACCATAAAATCAACAATATAAAATAACCTGTTGAGCTGTAAGAAAATTAATCGGTTAATTAATCATAGTTAACGGAGTAGTTAATCAAATCGCAATAAATATACCTCGTATAAGATTATAAATTTTATGTAACAGAAATAATATTGTTTTTTTCTTATTAGCTTTTATAAAATAATAAAATTATATATTAATATATAGTCAGTTACGTTAACTTCGCCCTTACTATTTGTTTATTTATAAAATCACACGTACTAAAATCTGAACTCCTGAACACCACTACTCCCCTCGTGGAGAATTATAGTACCTGCTATTTCCTCATTTTCAACAACACAAATTGGACGAAAACGCATATCTCGATTGTCCTTCTTGTATCTAGGCATCATGATTTCAATCGTGAATCTAATTTAAAAACAAGAGACTAAAATACCTACCATTTTTCTTTGTACAGTATCTGCCGATGGTGCGACTTTAACAATGAAGGATATTTTGTTCATAACTTCTCGGTCATCTTGTTTGGACGCAAATTCAACTGAAACTCTGTACAAATCGCTACTATAGTTGTCCCCCTTAGCTGTCGCCGGTTTTGAAAATATATCGATCACACGGATCGAATTGTCATTTTTCTCCTTTCGCAACATATTTTCCAAAAACTCGAGGCTCAGCCATAACGGTGTCTTTTCGGCCATTTCTGAAATTAAAATTGAAATCGGAGAATTTCATCGAAAAATCATTGTTCTTTTCGTTGTGTTAGGAAATGTGGAAACGATTCTTTACAATAACTTATTATCAGCAGCGGAATATATAATTTTCTTTCACCGTTTTTGCCCCTAGACGAAGTACGCGAAACCAATTCATTTTTTCAATATCATTTTTTGTATATGTCACGGTCAATGTATATACTCTGGTAAATCTATAAAATGCATAGAAAGATTTGATTAATCTATAAAATGTGCTTAAAGCTATTTTTAGAGCTAATGGAGGGGTGAGAGAGGAGGAAATGATACAAAACACGTTAGGTTTATGTTCGTATGATCATAAAATATGTTTAGAAGAAGGTAATATAGATAAAGATACGAATTCAATTATTATTATAATAATTAAAGTTATTATTGTAAAAATAAAGTTATTATTTAATATAATGAATATATATATATATTATATTTATATGTAGGATTCGTGAAAAAATTGGGCCGCTGGACTGACTGGAGGACTGGGACTCGAACCCGGATCTTCCGCTTTCCGGGCGACTGCTCTTTAACCATTAAGCTATCCAGGGCCCACCGTCCAATCTCCTCACGAATGCGTATTTAAGTTTGGGTTTGAGGCGCTCGCATCCTACATATATATGTATATTATATATATAAATACAATTATATTATATAAATATAATTATTCTTATTTTCCGTTACTATAAAGATCAGCGTAGTATTCAGTTTCTTTTAAGGGGTGAGATGCAGTTAGGGATTTTAAAAAATTGATTTGTTTATTGGTTTATTTTCTTTAAGTATGATGTTTCGAAAATATTCTCTGCAAAATTCAAGTTAATCCGATGAATAGTTTCCGAAATATGCTACGATTGATAGGTAGCGGACGAAAACAGCAAGCAACCGTTTTTGACCCGCCTATTATATTTTATGAATACTCTTGTGGAAACAACAAGAAAGAAGAAACATCGAAAGCTGAAAATAAAGAAACGAATTAATTGACTGTATAGTCGCGTGCCATTAAGAGGCAAGATGTTTTCAATCCGAAAACTGTGGAACGTGATGAAAGTGTTACAAGTTCATTAGCTAAAAAATTAAAATGTTACATAGAAGATGATTTACCTGAAGATAGTCGTGTTAAATATAGAATAATAAACTTTATTTCTATATTACGGCTATTTCGAATCTTATAAAGGGAAAATAGTGTAATGAGGATGTGAAATTTCAGACAGCCAGCACACGTGATCTGAAATTAAAAATTGTGGTATCACGTGATGATTGCATTAACGATAACATTCCTTGTCTAATAATGGAAGTAATTATTTAATTAGTATTTCTATAAGTACATAAAATAAGTATAAGATTGGAAAACTCTTTCAGAAATTTTCTAAAATTTATGACTCAAAAACTAGGAGTTTTAGCAAGATTTTGTATAGAATACTTTCGTTTGGAAGTTGCCAAAATACAAAAAAAAATTAATTCATCCTGAAAAATTGTGATCCAAATAATAAAACTTTAAATGCGTTTTTCTCGAAACTATATTTGTCAAGTCGGAGTCCACTATAATTTAATAACCATTCGATGGATTTTGATGAAATTTCTACTACTTATTAATAGAACTAAAAAATAATTCTTTTTTGAAGGATTTTCGTTTATGTACAAAATTTCGGTTTCTTAACATTTTTTTTTAACATAAAACTCATGAATTTTTTGTCAAAAATCGAAAAAAGAATGCCAAAAGGCTCCATTTTTTTAATTTTCAAAAAAGTAAAAAAACTTTATCAAAGAGTATTATTAAACTAATAATTCATATTTTCTTTTTTTTTGGATGATCTAGTAACATATTCTGATGGTCACCGCAAAGCACTATATGCGAAACGGGGTCCAACACGGATGGCGATATTTTTATAAATAACTAATATTTTTTTCTGGAATTTTGTAGTAGTCAAGTTGAAACATAATATAAAAACGCTGTGTAATCAGTTTTCTAAAATAAACTTAATTATTATAAAAAAAAAATTATTAAAAATTCTCCTTTTTTCACGCCTCTTGCTGCATCTCCCCCCTTAAATCTGTTTGATTCACATATATCCAATTAGTCTCACTGATAATTGAGTCACCGTTCTGTTACCGTTATATTTACGCGCCAATTGTACTTATTTGTAGTGTACATCTAGGTCAGGTCCATAAGATAAACATTGTCTATTGGAAAAGACCAGTAATGAAGAATATGAAATGAAAAGTTCGAGAACTTGCAGCAGCGTAATGGGCTTTATTGGTAGATTTACAATAGTTGCCGGTGATGGTAGAGTGAGCAATTACAGCGAGATGATAATGCTAGACTAATTATAGTATATGAGTCGCGTAAATTAAATGGTTTCATTATCTAACATTTAACGTCAATATCAAAAGGATAAATATAGAAATTTTATAATAATGTCAGTAACATTAAATTATATTCTGTTAACCTCGGATACACTTTTGCCTTTATGCAATTTCGATGACAATTTCTTTGATTTCACCTAAACAAAAAATTGCAAATTATAAGAATACTAGGCAATAATTTTAATAAAACATAATACTTTAACATGTAAGTTCAATTCATCATTTAACATTGATGTTAAAATTGATATTAAACGGAAATGTGAGAATATATGCATTTAAATTATATACAATAATGTTAATATCATTATAGTTGTTGATCACCCGAAACAAACACTAAAATAAAAAATCGAACTGATTTATTTAAGTTGACATTTAACGAAGTCGTACGTTAGTCGAAGCACTGTTTAATAGGACGTTTTGGAACAAAAGCGTTGATCTTTTTATTAAACGACACGAATTGAGTACGGTAAGCAATAAGAAAAAGTGCTTCAAGTTTTGCTAAATATAAAATTTCGAAGCAACCCTAATGCATTTAAATAATTAATCGATGAGAAAAACTTTTAAATGTTACTTTACAAGTTACGGTAAATTACATTTGTTTTGTTTTTTTTTTTAACTCCATACATCTTTCCAATTTGTCCGTAGACATTTGGTAAATTGCTATATAAGTGAAAACAGATAACACGTAGACGGTTTCTCCAATGAGAAAGCGTCGCTCTTGTCGTTAATTTTATTTAGTTTTAGTTTTTACTAGGTCTCTTGGGTGGATTCTTTTGAGCCTTCTGGGATATATTGGTTATAGTTATCGTTGGCTAGCGGGTTTATGTGCATATCAATTCATCTTTTGTATCTGCAAGTTGACTTGGTTATTTCTTCTTCTATCGTAGGAATATTTTAGTCCTTCCTTATCTCTTCGTTACGGACGTACCATGGAGCATCCACGATTGTGCGTAGGATTATGGATTGTTAAGCCTCAAGCTTAACAGTGTGACTTTTCGCTGCTATATCCCATAGCGGTAATCCATATGTCCAGATTAGTTTTATTATTGTTTTGTAAATTATTAGTCTATTCTCTGTGCTAAGTTTCAATTTTTTGCCAGTTAGCTAAGCCATTTTTCTCCTTTTTAAACAAATTTGTTCGATTTTGGTATTTATATGCTTTTTCCATGTTAGTTATGAATCTAGGTGTAGTCCTAAATACTTGACCGTCGTTACTTGCGGAATTTCTCTATTATATAGTTGCAGTTTCGGTATTTTGTTTTTCCTCAGTGTAAACGTGATGTGTTTACACTTGGTAGAGTTTACCGTGATCTTCCTATTACGTAACCATTCTTCGAGAGAGTTGATTTGGTTTTGTAACGATTGAATTGTTTGTTGCGGGTCTTTGTTTATGGTAAGCATTGCCATGTCGTCTGCAAATGTTAAGAATTTACAAATTGCGTTTATTGGTATGTCTGCCATATAGAGGATGTAGAGAATTGATCCGAGGATACTTCCCTGTGGAACCCCAGCTTTGATTAGTTTGATGTTCAAATGAGTGTCTTTTATTTTTAAGTAAATTGTTCTTTCCGAAAGGTAAGATTTTAGGAGTTTGTAATACGAGCGTGGAAAGTGTTTATTAATTGTTTGTAATAATCCGTGATTCCACATTTTATCGAAATCTTTTTCTATATCTATGAAGACAGCGGAACAGTACTCCTTATTTTCTAAAGCTGTGATTATCGTATTAGTTAGTCTGTGTACTTATCAACGGTAGAGTGTTTGTTTCGGAATCCAAATTGATGATCAGGAATCAGGTGTTTGTTAGAAAATATTCGTTTCGTTCTCTTGTATATTATTTTTTCCAGCAGTTTACATAGTAATGGTAAGAGCGATATCGTTCTATAAGAACTTACATCATGCGGATTTTTATTGGGTTTAGAGAGAATTATAATTTCCGCGAGTTTCTAAGTACTTGGGAAGTAATGGACTCGTAATACTGCATTAAATATTATTGTGAGCATCCTAATTGCTTTAGGTGGCAGTTCTTTTAGTATTCAACCATTTATTAGATCGTAACCTGGTGCCTTTCTTATTTTGATTTGTGATATTAACATTCTAATTTCTTCGGCTGTTGTGCTATTAATGTTTTCGTGAGATTGTGTTTTGCTTCCGAACTAGTTTACGTTAGTGTCTGCGTATGTTGTTGGTATTGAAGTTGTGTGCTGAGAATATGTTCTCTAGGTTTGTTGCGAAGTTGTTATACTGTGCTTTTCGCCCATAATCCGTCAAAATTTTGTATGGCAGGTATTGATTTTACTGGTCTTTTGAATCTTTTTGCTGTTTTACAGAGAGAGTAATTAGTATCTTTGTGAGGTGAAAGTGATGTCAGGTACCTTTCGAATTCTGCATTGTTGTGATCTCGTATGTTATGCTGAACATCCTTAGTTACTTTGTTTTGTAGTCTTTTATTACTCCTTGTTTTATTTTTCTGCACCTAGTTTTAGCTAGCTTTTTTACTTTTATTTTATGCAAAATAATGCTAGGATATGACGGAATTTTTCTGGGTGAAACATTTTGAGATGTAGATGCCCACGCTGCTTCTTGTATAGTATCTGTTTAATTGTTAACTGCATTTTCTATTTGTAAAGAGGTCTTGAGCGGAATATTACAATTTAATTTGGATTCTAAAGTTTCTTGAAAGATCAACTATTTTGTGTTTCCATTGCACAGCGTTGGAGATTTTTTATATAGGTTTGTTCCGGTATGTAATTATTATAGGCGAATGGTCTTAGCTGAGATGAAGTGATGATTCGGTTTTGAAGTGAATTAGGCTTAGGCCTTTTAAAACGCCGAAGTCTATTAAGTCGGGAGTTTTATTAGAAGCTGATGGCCTGTATGTTTGTTCACCTGTCGTGAGGATGTCTAGGTTTGCGTTGGTTATATATGAGTCTAAAATTTTACCTCGTCGTAAAGTTTTTTTTGATCTCCAATTTAGATGCTTGGCGTTAAAGTCGCCAGCTGCTATGAATTTATTACCTAATGACTTTAAAAACTTATTCCATTGATCGGTTGAAATTTTGACTCTTGGTGGTGCATAAAAAGCCGAGAGTTTAAGTGAATAACCCTGAGTTCTTAAGGTAATTGCGGTGGCTTGAAGGTAATCGTGGGCTGTTTTACTGTGTAGATGATGTTTTATCTCGTTCTTAAAAATTATGGCAGTTCCACTATGCGCTTTACCTGAAGGATGTTTTGTGTCATACAAATGGTGTAGTATGGAATATTTATATAGTTTCTATTTGTGAGATGAGTTTCAGATACGAGTAGAATGTCTATGTCATGCGTGTATATGAATGCTTAGGGTTTCTTGAATTCGTTGTTGTAATCCATTTTTGTTCCAAACCGCTATTTTTATTTGTGTATCCAATATTTGTTATTGAGTAGCGTTTATGTTAATAGTTTTAGCATTGTGGTAATTTGTTGCGTTTGTTGTTTTAAGAGAGAATTTTGCTCCATTATCATTGTGGTTATGATTTCTGTATTTTGATTTGATTGTCTTAATAGTTCTTTAATGTCCGATGTCTTCTCAGTGTTTAAGTCTTTTGTATTTGTATGTGCCCGCCGTTTGGTTACTTCGGCGTAGTTTCTTCTTGATTCAATGTGTTCAACTATTGGTGTATTATCCCTGTTAGCATTTACGTTTTGTTTATTGTAGTTAATTTCATTGTATTTCAATGTTATTTTAACTATAGTAGACTTGGAATGAAGTCCTCGAATTACGATTTTATAGCTCTTCTCAGTTTTTTTTCTTGATACGTGTGGTATCCCGCGTTTTTAGTTTTTAGTGCATTTATTACCTTTCTGTATGTAGCTGGTGTGGTAGTTTGTACTTTCACTTGGTTATCTTTAAGTTGTTTTATTACCTAATTTTTTTGTCCAGCTGTTTCATCCAACAACTCAAGCAGAGGATCGATGATTTCTGCGTCGATGTATATTGGTGGTGGTTTTACTGCTTTTTTTCCTTCCAATTTTTCTGTAGTATTTTATGGTTCTGTTGACTTTTCGAGTAGATCATAAAAGTTGCTAACGGGTATGTCTTGAAGCCATTTTGTTGGTAATGGTGAGGAAGAGTTATTATTTCGTTTTTTGGTTCACCTACCTTGCGTTTTTTTGAGCCCTGTAATTTGGTATTTTTAGTGGAAATCCAGTTTTGCGAGTCTACTGAATTTGTATCCATCTCACTTTCCATACACAAATTTCTATTATCTATTTTGTTTATTCTCTTTCCTGTATGAGCAAGGTTAGAAGATTGTTTTGTTTCCATCGACGATTGACCTATTTCGATATTAGCTCTTGTTCGAATAATGTAACTGCTGCCGTTATTAACGATTTTAAGAGGTGAGATATTGTTAATTGCCATGGTCAAAGCTTTTTGTCATAGGCTTGAACACGCGGTTACCCGTGTGGGTGCAGTGTTACCTCGCTGGAACACTGGTCGCTTACTCTTGTATCTGCGATGTAAACCTAACGTACGTTACACTGTATCTAAACGTAAATATTATTTAAATACTTATATTCTCTGGAGCGGAAGATTAACACGTCCGTATTTACTAACGATTGAACGAAGAATGAAATTACATTTATACTCACCTTCACAAATATCAACTAACGTACGGTCAGATTTACAATTGTGAACATT
>QUOG01000217.1:3417-16818 GCA_010416905.1 Polistes dorsalis
ATGTGACGAATATAAATAATGTGACGAATATAAATAATGTGACGAATGTGATAAATGCGACAACAGAGAATGCAGAACAGAGAATAGATCCTAAAGATCGTTGGTTGGAACATTTTCGTTCGCAGGGTCAAGAAGTACAATACCTGCAGATATTAAACATGGTACAATCGAGCGAAATAAATGTGACGGATACTATAAATAATGTGATGAATGTGACAAATGCGACGAATGCGACGAATGCGACGAATGTGATAAATACAACAAATGCCACAACAGAGAAAGGCCATAACAGACTCCAAAATCGCGACAGGACCGTTGGTGGAGCACACCTTACAGGTAGCAGAGGAAGAACGCAACGTCGCAATTTAGTTACACGAAATCGTATGATACGTCGCAATGTAGTTACTCGAAGTCGTATCGAGACACGTCCCATTGATAGAAGACGTCCCTCCACGTCGCGTGCACAGGTAATCCACACAGTTCAAATTATTACATATCAATTAGCAGTAAAGATCAGATAGTTAATAACGAATAACGAAATTCGGGCAAGTAGTGGAATAGTGAGTCCAAACGCCACACTAATCCATTACTGAACGAGTATTACCACTAGATTTACAGATATTTTATTCATTATTTTTCTAATGACTTACAAAAATTGTTAAGTCGAGGATTGAGTAAAGGGGAGAGGAATAAATATTTACATATATTTAATTAGGTAACTAAAAACCGACATATTTTATTAAAAAATAATATTTGAGTTATATATACGTATATATAATAGTAAGTAAATTTTTGTAATGAGTCAAATTGGCTCAGTCCGTAAATTTAGTGTTAAATATATTGTCAATATATTATATGTAAGTACATTATTTTGAATCAACTCCTTCTTACAACGTGGAAGTGAAAGAGGATAGATAAGGCCTTCTTTCAATCAGAGTGAGAAAGTACGTGCACGAGAGTGTGCACAGTACAGAAGTGGGAACCAGCACGATCGTACAACCCAACAGTAATTGTTTTTTTATTTTTCTTCTCCTAAAAGACCTAATATTTTTAATTATCTTTCTTCTCAATCGCTCAAACTTTTTTAACTTTTATCGATTTAATCCGCCATAGTTTCTATATACGTTCGATAATCGAGATAAGATTCGGTACTAGTATTCGATAGTTCGATAAAAATGGCACCACGTTCAACAAGCGACGTTTAGTTCGACAACTACTAAATTCCCTATCTAGTAAGAAAATATTTCATGCCCATATCAAGCCGTCAGAGGACGCCATGTTTATGGTGTAGTTGGTATAGTTCGAGAATACGTGTTATTCATTATTTTCGTCAGAGAAAAAAAAAGAAAGAAAGGAAACGAAAACCGTTACTTTATTTATTTACACTATTAAATATAGTAGAATACATCCGGGGTGTATTAAAGGGTGGTTTACAGTAAACAGTGCTCTATTATTTTACCTTAATTTCTAATATTTTCATCCATTCGTCAATTCGAATGCACATCTGACGCGAACGATCTACGAGCTGCGGACATAATTCTTTATGAATTCTTGTTGCTTTCTCACAATTTTTTTACAACCTTTTCGCATTGTTGTTTTACCACTGAGCTAGTCATTCATAGCGTGCGTCTTACGCTAACAATATCAATTCCGTTTCAAGAATTGTTTGAAATATTTTATATAAGACTTTCCTATGCTTTCCTAATGCAGACATTGCTGGTTTTTATAACCTGATTACGCGATCTAAACATTCGCTTTGTAATCTTATCTAATATGTCTCTGGATCTTTGACAGAACAGTAAACGGTAAGAATCAAAACAAACTCCCTGATTCTTTTTATATCCAATTAATTTTCTTTCATTTCATCTCCGTCAATTGGACTCATTAGTTTGAGCTATTGCCATATTTTTCCTGAAAAATTTTATTCAAAAAAATGCTAGTAAAAATTTTTTTCTATTATTAATGTTTATAATAAATGTTTATTTTGGTTATGGGTTTGAAATTGTATTTGAGGGAAAGATTCCCTTTTTTTTTCCACACTGTACACACATCTCTGTCTGTCTCTTTCCTTCTTTTTATATTTGTTGTTGTTTTTTTTGTTGTTGTTGTTGTGAAAGTCGCTAAACAATTATGTGAAGATTATTAAAAATGAACTATTTTTATTTGCAGGAAGGACAACAGAGAAATAGAAGAGAAGTAATCCAATTTCGAAGAGAAGAAACCTCAAATATGTGGGGATGGCAATCAGTTACCGCTAATTCGAATTCAAATTCCAACTCTAATTCTAATTCTAATTCTAATTCAAATTCAGACTAATATTTTTATTTTTTAATTCTATTTTGTATATATCTCTTATTGTAATTTCTTGGCTGCATAAAAAAGACAATTCAAAGTCTAAGGAAATGCATTAAAGTAGAAGGTAAAATAGCAATATTATGCAAAGAGAAGTATATTCTTGTACATGATACATTTCTTTAGCTCATAGATTTAATATAAGTAATCGTCTTTTTTCTGCTATCTCTTAGAACGTGCCAAGCTTATAATTAAGCTTTAAAATAAAACAAAAACAAAAAAAAAAGAAATAAAATAAAATTCGAATATGAAATAAAGACAAAAAAGTGAAAATAAAAAACTTTTTTCTTGTAAATAGTCGATCTTAAATATTTAAACGTCCTTTACAAAAAAAAATATATAATTTATATTTCTAAAGTTTACATATAAATAATGTCTTAGCTTTCTTTTTTTTTTGATGCAACAAAGTTATAACATTATTTTTATCGTTTTTCAACTTTAGAAATATATGATTAGATACACGATGTTTTTTCCTAATTTAGTATAATTTGTATAAATAATACAGTAAGTTTATAGATTTCGAATATATTGCTTTATTTATAAGCGCGAATGAAACTTCTTTTTTTTTTCTTTTTTTGTATTTTTTAAGTTAGCAAGGGGCACAGAGTTTTTTCTTTAGAACTATTTCTTTAAAACTTTTTCTACTCTATGTAATATGGTCTCTTAACGGTGAAATCGTCATGCTATTATCAGAATCACTGGAATTGGCATAATACATCTGTGTTTCATTTACAGATGCTACGATAAATATGTAAAAGTTAACTTTGTACGGTTCTGTAAACGAAACATCTTTGAGTAAACCATTGAATATTTTGTTAAACATTCTATTACGCAAACAAAATTTCGTATTAAAAAATCGCTTTTTAGTTTCTATTCATCTGTCCTAATTAGTTTTTTTTTACATGTTAAACAATCCTCAGTACTTAATTATCTGTGTATAGTTGTAATCTTTAATTCCGATTTTTTCTGATCAAACACACCCCACTGATCACTTTTCGATAATTTTTTTGCAATCTGTTTTATATAGGCGTGTCATCTTTAATATTTTCTAACAAGCGATTTTATTTACGACCATTATTTTCATGATGTATATCTTCTTCTTCTTACAGCGTCCAAATAGGCATATTGCCTGTTCTTCATCGCAACTCGCTTCTTGTAGGTATATCGTCCGCCCATCGTTTTCGTGGTCTTCCTGGGCTTCGTTTCCCTAGTGGTGATCTATCCCTAGCGATCTTCACAATTCGGTCCCCTGTCATTCGGGTTATGTGATCGTTCCACTGAATTTTCCTCCCCAATACCCAATCATTGATGTTGTCGATTTGGCATGTACTTCTGAGGGCTTCACTTCTTTGTCTATCCTATAGAGATTTTCAGGTTATTCTCCGGATTATTTTCATTTCCGCTGCCTCCATCATCTGGCGTGTTTTAGATGTCTCGGGTCTTATTTCCGCCGCATATGTTAGTATGGGTCTTATAGTGGCCTTGTAAATACGGCTTTTTGTGTCTATTCTGAGATGTTTGTTGCGGAATATGGTGTCATTGAGTTGTGCCGCAGCTCTTGTTGCCTTAACCACTTGTGTTCTTACTTCCGTTTCTATTTCACCAGAGGTGGAGATTTCTATGCCTAAGTAGTCAAACTTCATCACCTGTTGTATAATGTTCCCATCAACCAATCAACCACCAATTTACATCTAAGGGGTATCTTTGATGTGGTCATGCACTTAGTTTTGGATGTGGATATTACCATCCCAAGAGATTGAGCCATTATGTTGAACTCATGTAGAAGTTTCTGCAGATCGTCTTCGTTTTCCACTATTAAAACTGCGTCGTCTGCATAGCATATGATTTTCAGTTCTTTATCTCCCATCCTATAACCTCTCTGTATACAGACTTTTTTTTTAATTTCATCCATGATAATATTGAATAGTAGTGGGCTCAGTGAGTCTCCCTGTCTAATGCCTCTTCTCAGTGTTATGGGTTCTGTTAGTTCGTTATCTATCTTTGCCTGTATGTTGTTGTTCTGGTATATATCTTCTATTGTTTTTATGATGTTGTTTGGTATTTGTCTGTTATAGAGGAGATGAACCACATCAGTTAGTCGTATCCTATCGAACGCTTTTTTTAGGTCTATAAAGCAGAAGAACGCCGGTTTATTATATTCTATCGACTTTTTCGTTATTTGTCTGATGACGAATGCTGCATCTGTACATGATCGTCCAGGTCTGAACCCTTGTTGCTCGTCAGCTAGTGTTATCCTTTCGCTGATAAGATTTGAGATTACTTTGGTGACTAATTTCAAGGTAGTGCATAGCAGATTTATTCCTCTATAGTTCCCGGGCTGTTTTTTATCTCCTTTTTTAAAGAGTAAAATCATTATGCTTGTTCTCCATTCGTCCGGAATTTTTTGTTGTTCGAGGATCCTTTGTGTGAGAATAGTCAACTCCTGAACCAATCTTTCTCCACCGTATTTTAGGAGTTTATTTGCGATGCCGTCTTTACCAGGGCTCTTCCTGTTTTTCAATCCATGTAGTGATTTTCTTATTTCAGAAGTAATGTGAAATTGACGATTTTTAGGAATACTTTCATCACTCGCACGATTTACGTTGCAATATGAATGATCTTGTGTAACAACGAAATATATATATATATACACATTTATATCCGCGTTAATTCGAATAAGTTGATACTACTATTAATCCTGAAGAAAGGTTGATATTTACAGTGTCTCCTGACACAAGACATACACAATTACACGATTTTCGCATTGTAACTCTTCTCGTGGTATCTCTCTTTAAAGCACGTTTAAATTAGTTGAACTAGCAGGGTTATTGAACACGAATTTTTCTTGCACCACCACGGAAGATTATGCAAATCGAATACTATCGTGAATGGACCGATGATAAGATCGATACCTAGTAAACTTTCTAACGTAACGCGTTGAGAAAAATTATATAGCTAAATGAAAAATCAAAAATATCTATTCCAAATCTTTCTGCTCGATCTCTTCCTATGTATGTTTTCTGAGGAAACAAATAATATCTGGGATATTAAGTAAATTTGTTTATGAATTATAATGTTAATGTATCTAATATATCTACTTGTTATAATCGATCCCTTATCCTCTTTCTTTCTTTCTTTCTTTCTTTCTTTCTCGATCTTTCTTTTTAGAAGACCGGTATTGTTAATTTAAGTATATCAAAAGAACGAGCGAACTATTAAATCAAACGATATCAAGATCACGATCAAGCTCATTATATTGTGTGGGTGCATTGAAGAAGATAGCGAACAATGATAGAAAGAGACACTTGGTCAACGTATACTCATAGATATCCAAAGTAGAAATATATATATATATATATATATATATATATTTATATGTTATATGTCGTCGTGTACGAGCTCCCGAGAGATTTTTCTTACATTCGGTCAAAGGAAATAAGCAAAAGCGAAGGCGGAGGCTGCAAAACGTTTAAGCGTGCGCGTTTGAAACGTCCACGGACGGTTAGCCGACGCAGAACGGTGTTCGAATGGTATTCCTACCCACCGGCATCAATACGCCCGACTATCGTTCGATCTTTTAACGTCTTTCGTTGCAATGAGAAATAAAGTAAACTATAAGTCAAAATTATAACTTATTGTTAGAGATGAAAATAAAATACGAATTTTTGCTTCTTTTTTTTATACAATAAAAAAAATTTTTAAATTTTGCGTGATTTCTTACTCTTGTTTGTTTGTTTGTTTGATCGAGTGACGAGGAACTCGTTTTGAATTGACCACCGGTGAGCGAGAAAGTTAAAGACAGATAAATAGAAAGAGAGAGAAATAGATAGAAAGAGAGTAAGATAAAGTATTACGAGAAATGAACTATTTTATATAATTATTAAATTAAATTCTTGAGCAACGTAAGGTAGTTTAATTAAGTGAGAGAGTTCTCGCGATAGAAATTTACCGGGAGGAACGGCTTGTTATAATTGAAATCGGAAAAAAGTCGAGAATAATCGAAAATAAACAAAACCGATACAATCTATTCGATTTTTATTCTTCCAAATGATATTTCAAATTTTTATGAAAAATTTTATCCCAACGATAACGGCCATAGGGCCGAAAAATGAGGGGGGAAGTACCTGGAAATCGGGGTTAGGAGACGGAATCAAAGGGAATTCGGTGGAAAGTTCAACGAGTCACTAATAAATCTACATTTATATAATTATTAATTTATGTAATTAAAATTAAAAAAACACGTATATAAAACGAACGTCGAACACGCGAAAAAAGAAAAAAAAAAGGAAAAAGAAAGAGTACGTCGAGATATGAATTCTCGCGCCATTTTTTTAAGCGCGAAGTTCCCCATAACGCGGCGCAGGAAAATTCAAAATTCAAATAGAAAGAAAAAAAAAACAAGAGAAGAAATATAAGAAACGACGACGACGGCGAATAATATTCGCGTATTAACAGCGATTTTTCTGCTTTTTTTCTTCAATGTCTATTGCGGTCGACAGGAAATGAAGACGCGCATACACACCTACAACACACACATAAACATACAAATAAATACATTCTACTCTTAGAGTAAACATTTCTACTCTCTGTCTCTCTCTCTCTCTCTCTTTCTCTCTTTCTACTCTTCGTTAACCAATGTAAGAAAATTTCATGCGAAAGACGAAACCCTCGAAGAGGTTCTGGGCTGTTGCCTCGTTCCTCCTCTCATTGCTGTATAACCACCATCCATGTTGTAAGAAGAGATCGATCCCTCCCTTTACCCCGCCGTTTCTACAATCGAAGGAAGTCGAAATCGTCTAGAATAGTTGTAACGTTCTAGAACTAGATATAGAGAAAGAAAGCTAGAAAGAGACAGAGAGGTGGAACAAGTGAAGGAGGGTTGAAGACGAGAGAAGAGGTAGATAATGGACGACGAATGGTGGAGAAGGAAAAAGGTAAAAAATCAACTAAACATGATTTGCTTCTATCGATAAGTAGAAATTTATTTTTCAAAGTTGTAGGCTTTTGAACATTGTGGAACATCTAAACAACCGCATTGTCTATGTGTACGCGGGGTGTATTATAGGCAAGTAAAAAAGAAGAGTAAAAAAAGAAATAAGCTAGAGAATAAGATAAAAAGACGAAGAGAGGAATAGAAAGAGAGAGATTGAGTGAATGGGTGGGAGGAAAAGAAGAAGAAAGTTGAAGAAGAAGAGGAGGGTGAGGAGAAAGATTGTAGGGGAGGTAGAGTACAGTTTTTTAGCGGCAATAGCAACAAAAGCGAGCGACCAAGAGTTAGGCAGGACGTGTATCGTTTATAGAATTCGTAGGAGAAATAAGGAGTGAGAGAAGTAGTGGAAAGAGTAAGAAGGAGGGCGGTGAGAGGTAGCATGAAGAGGAGAAATAGGAAGATGAGAAGGACGACGATGACGACACAAAATAGCTAAAGAGAATGCGAATGAGTGTACTGGTATAGCAGCATTAGAACGAGGAAGAGGAGGAGGAGGAGGGGCAGGTGATAGGGTAGGGTGGGTTATTTGGGTAAAGAATGACTTTAAAAAGAGTACTACTACCACTTTAAAGGCTGACAGAAAAGTACGGTACTATTATATAGGTCTCGGTTGCTGGCCTGGCTGTTTCCGCGCGAGGCGGGGTCGGTCGAACTACGACGACGACGACGTTGACGGGGTGGGTAGTGCGCGGCTATTTTGATTATCTCTCTTCTACTATCAAATACGCGCCTCGAACCCTACACTTCTTCTATCTATCTGTCTCTCTCCCTCTCTCTCTCTCTCTCTCTATCTCTCTTTTTCTCTCTCTGCGTCTCTCCCTGTCTCTTTTTTGGATTCTTTGTCTCTTCTACCATCCCTTTTGCAATCCCCCTGCCCCCCTAGCTACACTTAAGCGACAATACTCTACTCTACTATACTCTATTCTACTCTCTTCTTCTCTATCGGTACTTGCTTTTTTCTCTGGAGTTCCTCCCAGTGAACTTTTGCGGCAAAGTGTGTATTGCCGGTGCCGCCGTTTCTGGTTGGTGTTAATGTAGTCGCTAGTGTCGCGGATTAAATCTTTCTCTCACTCCTTCGGCACGCGTAATATACTGTATATATATATGTAAAGAAATATTGTTTAATAATTTACCGCGTTAGTCAAAATCGTCGATACATACAACTGACATATAAGTCAGCTGTTGTAAAAGAAAGGGGGGATATAAGTGTTGCAAGATCAGTCGCGAGCGTTTACTTGAGCAGTAGAGACGATACGGTTTATAACAAACATTAAATTTCGTTTCTTCTCGCTACGGGTAAAAATTGTAAATATTAGTTACATAAGTTTTTAAATAAAAGTTTAAATCTTCTCGTTACAGAAACACAATTTTGTTATTAACTGTATTCTACCTTCACCATAAATAGTCTTATAGAACGACATTTTTGTAGATTAAAATTCAAAAATAAAAACTGGGGAAAAATTGAGAAACTACGTTTTGAATTTATTATGACAGCAGCTGCAGAAAAGAAGTCAAACGCGCTATTGGTGACTTCCATTAAAACAACAGACGGTCAAAAACGAAACGATCATTGGCGTAAGAAGAGCTAGTTTCTTCATCTCTTTAAATATAAGATTTTTTAATATGGAAAAAAATGATTGCTTACATAGTAGACAAAGAAAAAAATATATAAAAATATTTAATATGGCAAAAAAAAATGATTGTCTACATAGTAGACGAAGAAAAGTGCGACAATAATTCCTTATCGGACTCGATTGCATCTAAGAATTCCGTTTGAAGCAAGATGAAATCTTAACAATTAGTCAAGTAGGGGAAAAAAAACCGAAAGATTAGCGAAGAACTAAAAAGTAATAGTATGATTGATATAAACTTAAATAATGAAAGCGTAGAACTGAAAATTTTTGTTAATTTCAACGAGAATGTCAAGAAAGAAGACTTTAAGATTGATATAAATCATTATAAAAATAAAGAAAGACTTATAATAGAAGAAATAATAAATGAAAATACTTCAATTTTTGCTACATATAAATACGATATAGGCACGGTAAAACCTATAAAACTTTAGAAAGAAGATAGAAATACGTCCCATATTACGAAACTAAACTTCTCTGTTTTTCCTTATCTTCTTCTTCTCAGTTTTTTTCTTCTTTTTATGCCAGGAATAATCTTTGTCTGTTTTATTAGCCTTTTACCCAAGAGAGAGAAATATAGAAAGATTAGCAAACGAGAAGAAATAAATGCTACAAAGAGACATAAGGAAAACAAAAATTTATTTAGGAAAAAGAAAAATATTATTAAAATATTAATAAATTTATTAGGCCAACTTTACAATAACAAAGGCTAGACAAAAAATACTCGATATCTCCTAACAAATAGAAAGTGGGAGAAACTGCTTTCAATGCTGACAGCCCCGAAAGTAGCCGAAGATCCATCGTTTGTGTTTAGTACATACTGACGCTCGCACGCACACTAGCCAGCTCGCATGTAAAAGTTGACTGAGAAGCGGTACTTGCTTCCATACTCTTACAATTATATTCTCCATATTTTTTTTAAATATTTCTCACTTATTTTTGCAGATACGAAGATAGCCTTTATATCATTTTTTATGTATATTTAAATTCTCTACAACTTTTGTTTAAAACTTTTTTCGATTTTATGACTAGATTTCAAGTTAATGCCATTTTTTTATTTAATTTTACCCTTTTTTACCTTTTTTCTCAGAAACAGCACATTTTGTTGCAAAAAAATAAGCTGAATTCGATTCAGCGTCGTTTATTTACCCTTAGGTCAAATTTTTGAATTCTTATCTAAAATGTAGAAGTTTTAACGATTTTAACTATCTTAACGTAATTAAAAGTTTTCACGTGCACGTTCGCGCAGACCATGCTCACCATGCGCACGCACACGAGCACGTTTCCGGCCGATTTGTAATGCTAAATAACGCGGGTAACTGCTCGTTGTTTCGAATTTACTTGGCTTTGTTGTATTTGAGAACACTCTCTATGCGTTCAATTATGAAAACAAGATTTGATCCGTGTATAGCAAACGATAGAGATAAGTACGAACAGTAAGAGATAGAGAGGGGGTAAGGTTGATTGGAAAGGGAAGGATAATTATGAAAGTGGTCAAAGTCATAAATCTCTTGTTTCGAGATATTTGAAAGATTAAATTCGAACACTAAACTAATTCCGTATAATATTGAAATGACAAAAACTATTTAAGTTATATTTAATTAATTTAGTTTATAATATAATGTTGTGTGAAATAACTGATACACTTATTTTTTTGGTTATTATGTTTAAGACTATTTTCATAATTATGGGTGCAATTATGTTACTATATCTCACGTATGTTTTTATTAATCCGAGTAATGACTTGTAACGAGGAAATGGAAAAATAATCTACTAGTATTTTTTTATGTATAATTATTTTAATCATCTATTATTTTTAACGTTATTTTAAAGTTTTTTTTTTTATTATTACACTCGATACCTATCGAAATATCCTAAAACTTATGAAATATCTTTTTAAGTATTACTGATTAAATATGTAATATATGTATACGCTAATATATTTATTTATAAATTTACTTAACACTAAAAATATTCTTATATCAATAATTTCCAAATAAAAATTTAGTAAACTGAAATTTGTCTACGATTTAATTTTACATTCGTTTTAATTTGTCCAGATTCTTGTTCGTCGTTCCTTTCTTTTGCCAAATCTTTTTTCCTAAAGACAGACCTTTTAAAGGTACAAATTTTTCTACCTTTAATTATACCAGGAACAAAATAAGAAGAATGCTGAAATCAAGGAAACATACCTTTTTTTATTTTTGTTTAGTATTTTTTTTTATTTCTTTCTAAAATACAACATTTTACCTTATTGTTTGTTTTTGATTTCTCATTAAGACTGTGCGGACATTTAGATTTTGATATCAACATCATTTTGTTTACCTGTCCAAAGAATCTGAAAAAATCTAAATAGAATTTTTACGGGTACTGTAAAAAAATATATTACGAAACTTTTTAAGTTATATTTTTATTAAGGTAACTAAATGCTTATAAATTCTAAAAGAATTTTAGAAAGTTTAACAGATGTACTGTATTTTTATTTGGGTTATACTAATAAACAAACTGAAAATATTTGTATAAAATACAGAATAATAGATGTACCGTATTTTTATATTTTTTAAACTATAAACTAACTGAAAATATTAATATAAAATGCAAATTTACAGATGTACCGTATTTTTATATACGTTAAACTATAAACTTACAGAAAATATAAATATTAAAAATAAACTATGAGCTGCTTACTATAAAAGTTTATTCAATTTAAAAATTAATGCAGATACAAATATTTTCAAATAAATAAAAAATATTTTATTACGTTACTATAATGGCATGTCGCAAAATGATAAAGAACAATTGTTAATTTATGAAAAATTTCAAATCATTTATCAAATATTATCATTGATAAGACACCACCAGCAAGAATTAACAAAATAAGTTCTCTATGAATAAAAAAATATTATTTAATTAAATTCGTTGATTATTATGTACATATAAATTCTATTCCATATATAAAATGAAAAATCTTTTGCAAACTCCCTGAATAGGAAATGTGAATTCGATGTGGTTGTCAACTTATTAACATCTACTTAGCTGTTTACATTTATTGTGTGATTATACTTTACCTTTTATCTTTTTCTTTCTTTTTTTATATCTAAATTTTTCTCTAAGATTGTGTTTTCCCTATAGTTAAACGGTATTACCTGCAGTAGACAAATCATTTCGACAAAGGTTAGCTTGCTTGTCTGTCCAGATGTTGTTTGCTAATTCCGTGCTTTACGTTGATAGTGTCATTTTTGATAATACCTATTTGATTCGTTTCAATCCGTTACGTAGATTTGAAATAATACATCGTTTGGTTTCTATTTTTTATAGATTTCCTCACGCATTCTTTTACTTATTTACATACTTTCACTGCTTATTGCTTTCTTTTCTCTTTCGTTTTATATCTTTCTCCATTAAATAGATTCGAAACGATCTAACGACGAGCTTTCTAGTTTGTTCGTTTGTTTCAGAACGAATTCCGAACATTTTAGTTCTGCGTTGTTTTCTAGATAAAATACATAGGATTCTATCAAGGTATAATAAAAAAATTAAAAGTGTATAAGGAAACAATACAATTACAAGAGATCAAAAGTCTTACTTTGATTTATGTTCATATTCTTGTTGAAGAAGAGAGTAAAACAGAAAGAGAAAGATAGAACAAGAGAAAGATAGAGAAGAAGAGAAAAAAGTACACATTCCCATATATTGTTGGGTTGGCATAGGATAAGAGGTTATTATCGATTCCTTAGAACATTACACTACTGACAATTAATATATATATTATTTATTCCAAACAACTGTCTATAACTTCCTCTATTCTCTCTCGCTGTTTCCATTTGTTGTACCCTCTTGCTGTTCCTCCTCGATGTCCCCTCTTGTCATCTTTTGTACAAACGTGCAGATTTTTATCATCCCGTAGCAACGAACGTAATAGCTTTTTTTGAAATTATATTTCTTTTAGCGCGTTTGGGAAAATGTAATGGATAGTGATTTTGTTCCGAGCGTCTAAGAAAATAACACCGTGAAGTTTTTCGGTATTTACGACGCGCGGCAAAGCGATTTCAAGTAGACGGCATGAAGTTGTCTTCTCTTTTTCTTCCCCTTTTTTTCTCAAGCGGGTCACCCATCCAAATACTAATTGTACTCAGCGCTGCTTGACTTAAATAATCGAGCGGAAACCAATGCTATCACAGCTCCATTGCTGTTGACGCATAAAGTAATTCTATATATCTCTCTTATATTTAGTGTGGACTGATATCTATATTATATCTTATTATTCTTTCTAATATATATAATGTATCGATAATAAATTTAAATTATTAATAATAATAATAAATTTTTGAAATTATACTTTTTTTGGCGCGTTAAGGAAAATGTAATGGGGAGTGATTTGGTTCCGAGCGTCTGGGAAAACGACACCATGAAGTTTGTCGGTATTTA
>QUOG01000218.1:0-16794 GCA_010416905.1 Polistes dorsalis
TTCCTTATCAATTTGGCTTACTGGTATTAATTCCGCAATTTCTTTCTTTTGGTTTCTAATGAATCTCCACATTTGTTTTTGGAGACCGTAAAAGTCCTTCTCTAGTTGTTTTGAGAACTTTTCCCAGTGCATGTCCTTCATTCTTCTAACTAGCGTACCGGTTTCGTTCCTGATGTTTTTGTATGCGTTGTAAGACTCGGCAGTTCTAGTTGTTAGATATTTAAGGTAGGCTTGTTTTTTCTTCTTACATTGTTCTTTTATCTCTTCGCAGAACCATGGAGTTTTATTTTTTGCGACGTCTCGTTTTTTACGTTTCTTGGTTCCCAATGCCTCTATGGCCGCGCTTTTTATGTTTGTTTTTAGTTTCAGCCATACAGTGTTTACTTCGTCACGATTATCAGCTGGGTTCAGTTCGATTTTTTCTCTTAAGCGTCTTTGGTATAATTCTCGTGTTGTTGAATCCCAGAAGGTGTCTATCTTTATTGTTTCTTCCTTTGTTACGTGACTTTGATCTTTTCTTTTGTGGTGGCATTTGATTCTAAATTTACCAAGAAGTAGATTGTGGTCGCTTCCAACGTCGGCTGAGTTAAGTGTTTTCACATCCAAGATTTCAGATGATGGTATATAACTATTGGTTAAGATATAATCAATGGTTGAGAATTGACCCCGTGTGTTGCTAAAAGTGTAATTGTGTTGCTCTTTGTGGTTGAAAAATGTATTTGTGATTCTAAATCCATTTAGGGAGCAGAAGTCTATCATGAGTTTTCCGTTCTCATTCAGTGTTTGCTCATTGAATCTCTGCATTATGCCGGGGATCGGTTGGTGACCAATGCGAGCGTTAAAGTCCCCTAAAATTACTACTCGTTCCCTCGGGGGTAGTGATTCAATGATACGTTCAAGTTCTTTGTAAAAGTCTTCACGTTTCTGCTTCGCTTTATTCTCGTCTGGTGCATAAATGGACAAGATATTTAGTGGGGACGAATCAGTCAGCAACTTGAGCAGTACAATTCGTGATGATATGTGTTGACAGCTTTCGATCTGGTTGATGTATCTCTTATGTAAGGCAATGGCAACACCCTCCTTAGCTCGTTCGCTCTTTTCAACGCCGCTGTACATCACAATATATTCACCGTATATTCTTTGGCCCTTACTTTTCTTCTTCGTTTCTTGGAGTGCAGCAATGTCTATTTTATGATTTTCAAGTTCTTGTAGAATTTCCTGTTCTTTGTTATTAAGGGATTTTACATTCCAAGAAGCCATCCTGGTAATGTTTTTTCTTTTCCAATTCGTTAACCGTTTTCTAGCATGGGTCGTCATCTGTGTATCCGTCCTATTCCGAGGCGCGTTGTGGTTTCTTCGAGCTTGTGCTTTATTTTACGTTAGGCAGGTAGCTAACCTAACCTAACAACCCTCCTCCTTTATCCGGGCTTGGGACCGGCAACATGACCTCACGATCATGTAGGCGAAGTTAATATAATAGATGATTAAAATAATTATACATAAAAAAAATACTAGTAGATTATTTTTCCATTTCCTAGTTACGAGTCATTACTCGGATTAATAAAAACATACGTGAGATATAGTAACATAATTGCACCCATAATTATGAAAATGGTCTTAAACATAATAACCAAAAAAATAAGTGTATCAGTTATTTCACACTACATTATATTATAAACTAAATTAATTAAATATAACTTAAATAGTTTTTGTCATATCAATATTATACGGAATTAGTTCAGTGTTCGATTTAATCTTTCAAATATCTCGAAACAAGAGATTTATGACTTTGACCACTTTCATAATTATCCTTCCCTTTCCAATCAACCTTACCCCCTCTCTATCTCTTACTGTTCGTACTTATCTCTATCGTTTGATATACACGGATCAAATCTTGTTTTCATAATTGAACGCATAGAGAGTGTTCTCAAATACAACAAAGCCAAGTAAATTCGAAACAACGAGCAGATACCCGCGTTATTTAGCATTACAAATCGGCCGGAAACGTGCTCGTGTGCGTGCGCATGGTGAGCATGGTCTGCGCGAACGTGCACGTGAAAACTTTTAATTACGTTAAGATAGTTAAAATCGTTAAAACTTCTACATTTTAGATAAGAATTCAAAAATTTGACCTAAGGGTAAATAAACGACGCTGAATCGAATTCAGCTTATTTTTTTGCAATAAAATGTGCCGTTTCTGAGAAAAAAAGGTAAAAAAGGGTAAAATTAAATAAAAAAATGGCCTTTTCTTGAAATCTAGACATAAAATCGAAAAAAGTTTTAAACAAAAGTTGTAGAGAATTTAAATATACAGAAAAAATAATATAAAGACTATCTTCGTATCTGCAAAAATAAGTGAGAAATATTTAAAAAAAAATATGGAGAATATAATTGTAAGAGTATGGAAGCAAGTACCGCTTCTCAGTCAACTTTCACACGCGAGCGGGCTAGTGTCCTTGCGAGCGTCAGTATGTACTAAACACAAACGATGGATCTTCGGCTACTTTCAGGGCTGTCGGCATTGAAACCAGTTTTTCCCACTTTCTATTTGTTAGGAGATATCGAGTATTTTTTGTCTAGCCTTTGTTATTGTAAAGTTGGCCTAATAAATTTATTAATATTTTATTAATATTTTTCTTTTTCCTAAAAAAATTTTTTTTTTTCTTATGTCTCTTTGTAGCATTTATTTCTTCTCGTTTGCTAATCTTTCTATATTTCTCTCTCTTGGGTAAAAGGCTAATAAAACAAAGATTATTCCTGGCATAAAAAGAAGAAAAAAACTGAGAATAAGAAGATAAGGAAAAACAGAGAAGTTTAGTTTCGTAATATGGGACTTATTTCTATCTTCTTTCTAAAGTTTTATAGGTTTTACCTATAAATTGCCTATATCGTATTTATATGTAGCAAAAATTGAAGTATTTTCATTTATTATTTCTTCTATTATAAGTCTTCCTTTATTTTTATAATGATTTATATCAATCTTAAAGTCTTCTTTCTTGACATTCTCGTTGAAATTAACAAAAATTTTCAATTCTACGCTTTCATTATTTAAGTTTATATCAATCATACTATTACTTTTTTGTTCTTCGCTAATCTTTCGGTTTTTTCTCCTCTACTTGACTAATTGTTAAGATTTCATCTTGCTTCAAACGGAATTCTTAGATGCAATCGAGTCCGATAAGGAATTATTGTCGCACTTTTCTTCGTCTACTATGTAAACAATCATTTTTTTTCCATATTAAAAAATCTTATATTTAAAGAGATGAAGACACTAGCTCTTCTTACGCCAATGATCGTTTCGTTTTTGACCGTCTGTTGTTTTAATGGAAGTCACCAATAGCGCGTTCGACTTCTTTTCTGCAGCTGCTGTCATAATAAATTCAAAACGTAGTTTCTCAATTTTTCCCCAGTTTTTATTTTTGAATTTTAATCTACAAAAATGTCGTTCTATAAGACTATTTATGGTGAAGGTAGAATACAGTTAATAACAAAATTGTGTTTCTGTAACGAGAAGATTTAAACTTTTATTTAAAAACTTATGTGACTAATATTTACAATTTTTACCCGTAGCGAGAAGAAACGAAATTTAATGTTTGTTATAAACCGTATCGTCTCTACTGCTCAAGTAAACGCTCGCGACTGATCTTGCAACACTTATTTAACCCCCTTTCTTTTACAACAGCTTACTTATATGTTAGTTGTATGTATCGACGATTTTGACTAACGCGGTAAATTATTAAACAATATTTCTTTACATATATATATATCTTCTTCTTCTTCATTCTTTAGTTTAGGCAAGTTGCCTGTTTCGTAACGACGTTTTTCTGCCTATTGCACTGTTAAATTGTCGCACCATCTTTTTTGTGGGCGCCCCGTACTTCTGCGGCCAATCGGTGACTTATCCCGTGCAATTCTGACGATTCTTCTGTTGTCCATTCTGCTAATATGTTCGTTCCATTCTTTTTTTTTTACTTATTCCGAGGCAGAGTGTCGTTTCTATGAGCCGCAATTTTTTTTTTTACGTTGGGTAGGGGGCTAACCTGATCCAACAACCTTCCTCCTTTTCCCGGGCTTAGGACCGGCAACATGATCGCTGATCTCGATCCGCCCAGCGATCATGCAGGCGGAGTTATATATACTGTATATATATATATATATATATATATATATATATATATATACAGTATATTACGCGTGCCAAAGGAGTGAGAGAAAGATTTAATCCGCGACACTAGCGAATACATCAACACCAACCAGAAACGGCGGCACCGGCTATACACACTTTGCCGCAAAAGTTCACTGGGAGGAACTCCAGAGAAAAAAGCAAGTACCGATAGAGAAGAAGAGAGTAGAATAGAGTATAGTAGAGTAGAGTATTGTCGCTTAAGTGTAGCTAGGGGGCTGGGGGATTGCAAAAGGGATGGTAGAAGAGACAAAGAATCCAAAAAAGAGACAGAGAGAGACGCAGAGAGAGAAAAAGAGAGATAGAGAGAGAGAGAGAGAAAGGGAGAGAGACAGATAGATAGAAGAAGTGTAGGGTGCGAGGCGCGTATTCGATAGTAGAAGAGAGATTATCAAAATAGCTGCGCGCTACCCACCCCGTCAACGTCGTCGTCGTCGTAGTTCGACCGACCACCTGCCTCGCGCGGAAACCGCCAGGCCAGCAACCGAGACCTATATAATAGTACCGTACTTTTCTGTCAGCCGTTAAAGTGGTAGTAGTACTCTTTTTAAAGTCATTCTTTACCCAACTAACCCACCCTACCCTATCACCTGCCCCTCCTCCTCCTCCTCTTCCTCGTTCTAATGCTGCTATACCAGTACACTCATTCGCATTCTCTTTAGCTATTTTTTGTCGTCATCGTCGTCCTTCTCCTCTTCCTATTACTCCTCTTCATGCTACCTCTCACCGCCCTCCTTCTCACTCTTTCCACTACTTCTATCACTCCTTATTTCTCCTACGTATTCTATAAACGATACACGTCCTGCCTAACTCTTGGTCGCTCGCTTTTATTGCTATTGCCGCTAAAAAACTGTACTCTACCTCCCCTAAAATCTTTCTCCTCATCCTCCTCTTCTTCTTCAACTTTCTTCTTCTTTTCCTCCCACCCATTCACTCAATCTCTCTCTCTCTCTATTCCTCTCTTCGTCTTTTTATCTTATTCTCTAGCTCATTTCTTTTTTTACTCTTCTTTTTTACTTGCCTATAATACACCCCGCGTACACATAGACAATGCGGTTGTTTAGATGTTCCACAATGTTCAAAAGCCTACAACTTCAAAAAGTAAATTTCTACTTATCGATAGAAGCAAATCATGTTTAGTTCTTATCTATTCTACCCTTTTTTTTTTTTTTTTTTTATTTTTTTTTTATTCATTAAGAACATACAATCAATTCTGGACGAGAATTATAAGTACTTTAGGCTGGCGTGATGTAATAACATGAGATGTAAATAAATAAGATATACAATGGTTAGTGTAGATATAATACATTAGACTCAAATAATATTACGATGTTTTAAATCATTCAAATCTTGTTTTAAGGTCAGAAGGTTAGAACCTTTTTAGTCTTCGTACTAGTTCATTTGTTTCCAATAAATTATTTGCTAAAGGGTTGGGATGTTTGGCTAAACGGGAGTTGTAGCGTTCACTGAAGCTAACAATTTCTTCTTTTATTGTAGATATTCTTAAATCTTGATGAATTCTTTCATTTGTAACGTACCATGGGGCATTGCAGATGTTTCGTAGAGTTTTTGATTGAAACCTCTGTAAAATCTCTATATTGGAGTTACTCGCAGTTCCCCATAGTTGAATTCCGTAAGTCCATATGGGTTTTAGAACAGCTTTATAGATAGCGAGCTTTTTTTCCAAATCTAACTTAAACGATCTACCAAACAGCCAATAAATTTTTCTTACTCGTTCTTTGAGGTGTTTTACTTTGGTTTGTATATGTTGCTTCCATGTCAGCCTTTTGTCTAGTATAATACCTAAATATTTGATCGAGTCTCTAACAGGAATATTTACCCCATTGATGACCACAGGGGGACACGTGCCTTTGCTCAATGTGAAGGTTATATGAGCTGATTTACTTTCGTTGATATTGACTCGCCATTTCTGACACCATTTTTCTAGTAAGTGCAGATGACGATGGAGAATATCAGTCGCATTTTGTGGATCACTCTCAGATGCTAGCAGAGCTGTATCGTCTGCAAATGTGGCAGTAGTTATCCCTTCTAAGGTAGGTAGATCTGCCGTGTAAATTGTGTACAGTATGGGCCCAAGTACGCTGCCTTGTGGAACACCGGACAAGATTGGATAAGCTGAAGTGAATTGGTTTTGATATTTAACCATGAATTTCCTATCTGTAAGGTAGGATTTAAGGATCAGGAAAAAAGGATATGGAAATATTTTCTTAAGTTTGTAAAGTAGTCCGGTGTGCCAGACTTTGTCAAAAGCTTGCCTTATGTCCAGGAATACTGCGGAGCAGTATTTTTTCTTTTCAAGATCTTGCGATAGTTGACAAGTTATTCTATGGACTTGTTCAATTGTTGAATGGTATTTACGAAACCCGAATTGATGGTCAGGAAGAGTAGGGAAATCCAAGACATTTAGTAGGCGATTAGTGAACATTGTTTCGAATAGCTTAGACAAAGAGGATAAGAGACTGATTGGTCGGTATGACGTAACGTCGTGAGGTGGTTTACCTGGCTTGTGAATGAGTGTAATCACTGCTATTTTCCATGAAGTAGGATAGTAGCCTAGGCGTAAAATGGTGTTGAATAGTGAGGTAATAAACGCTATTCCTTTTTTTGGTAATTCTTTGATAATCTTTCCGTTGATTAAGTCGAGGCCAGGTGCTTTTTTCTGATTACCGTGTGATGCAATTGTTGCTTTGACTTCCATTGAGGTAAACGGTTTTATTTGTGGAGATAATTGGAAAGGTGAGTGCATAAATGTCCAGACGTCTTCATCTTCTGCAGGTACTGAAGGTGAAGATGGTTTGAATACATCTGCCAGGTAGGAGGCGAAGAGATTGGCTTTATCTATTGGTTTTCTTGCCCATTCATCCTGGGACTGACGGATAGTTGGAATGTCTTGAATTGGACGAGTAAAACGCCTTGTTGCTTCCTAGAGTGAATAGTTGGAGTCTGCAGTAGGAGTTAAGTTCTGAAGGTAACTTTGAAGACCTTCATTTTTAAAGTTCTGCAGTATTTTTTTTAACACTTTGGTAGCTTTATTAAGTTTACGTTTGTCCTCAGGAGATCTACTATTGTGCCAATTTCTACGCAACTTACGTTTTTCTACAATTTTATTTAAAATATATGCAGGATAGTCATGACCAGAAATATACTCCATAGAAGGTGTAGAGGCTTGAACTGCATTTATTATATTGTGCGTTAAATGGTTTACTGCGTGGTCCACATCATCAGTTGTTTTCAATGGTAAAGTGGTATCTACAGTATTATTGAATGTTTCGCGGAAGAAATCCCAATTTGTTAGTCTATTGTATAAGGAGATTGGTGTTTTTTTGTCGATAATAGTTGTATTTATTGTAGCTATGATTGGAGTGTGATCGGAAGAAAGGTCAAATGAAGAGCAGACCTGTATATATCGAGGAGATAAATTTTTGGCGATAAAAAAATCAAGCAAGTCAGGTATTTTATTTACATCAGTTGGCCAGTAGGTAGGCTCACCTGAACTAATGCAAGATAATCTATTAGTTTCGATACTTTTTGAGAGTGCTTTACCTCTTAGTGTTATAATTCTACTACCCCAGATGTTATGTTTGGCATTAAAGTCACCTCCGGCTAAGAATCTAGAGCCTAGACTTTCGAAGAAATTGTCAAAATCTTCTTTTTTGATAGTATGTCTAGGAGGACTGTACACTGCTGAGATAGCTATTGGGCAATGCCAGTCGTATATCATGACACTTGTTGCCTGAAGATGATCTTGTTTATATAGCGCAAGCTCGTAATGTCTTATATTAGATTTAACTAGAATCGCAGTACCACCATGTGCCCTTCCACTTGGATGATTCGTGGAGTACACCTTATAACCGAAGATTTTAAAATAATTTTTAACCGTAAAGTGTGTCTCCGATATTAATATAATTTGTATGTCATATAATTTTAAAAATGCTTCCAGCTCCAATTTACGTTTCATTAGGCCATTAGCATTCCAAAGAGCAATGCGTAATGTCTTCATTATTTATTAGTACACGACATCTTACTTACTATTACCGTTAATAATGAAATGAGATTGTTTGATTGTTCGATTTGTTTATTTATTAGTTCACTTTGTTTTTCGATGAGTTTTTCTAGTCTACTTATAGAATCTGTAAGACTTGAGCTGTTATTATTGTTTACGTTATTTGAATGCTGCGGGTTTGAAGTATCTGATATTTGTATATTTTTATTTACGGCTTGTGCGTAAGACATAGATTGGTCGGCGTAACGTTGAATGTTTACCGGTGGGTTGGTTTCGAGATTGGATTGAATATTTACAGTTTTCCTTATTCTGGGTGTAGGAAACGTCTTTTTGTACATCTCTTGGTAGGAAGGGCACCCTTTGTAGTTCGCAGTATGGTTGGAGACCGCAGAGGAAACAAGTTGGTGGAGTATCTAAGGATTTCTTACAATCTGCCGTAGCATGCTGACCAGAACATTTAACACACTGAAAATTGCGATTGCATTACTTTTGAGTGTGACCATACTTTTGACATCTCTTGCATTGAGCAATTTCCTTTTTCTTACGTGGTGATTCAATTTTGACTATTGTGTTATTCAGTTTGTTTATATTGTAGACCATGTTGTTGCTAGGTTTTTGTTTAAGGTCAATAAAGAACATGGATAGTGGGTTGTGTGTAGCTCTGTGATAAATATTACTGATGTTTACAACTTCGTGACCCAGCTCCATTAGTTCGTTTTTCAGTTCGTTCAAATCAGCAGAGTGATGTACGTTACGTAGCACAACTCTAAACGATCGTTCTTGTTTCAATTGAAATGTGTGAAAGCTAGCATTTATTGATTTTAAGGTTTTAGTAATTATTCTGTAGGAGTCCGCATCTGCTGGTAATATACGAACCTGATTATTACTAATTTTATAGGTGTAATTATCTTTTTTAACTACATTATTCAGACATTTAGTTAAAGATTGAATGTCAAGGACGTCATCTATGTAAATTGGAGGAGGTAGTGGTATTTTCTGCACTTGTTCGTTTTGCGGCATAACGCAATCTGTGCCTACACTTGAAGTTAAGACCGAGAATCTGTTAACGGTTTCGGGTATTCCATTACTTCGAGGAATATTGTTGTTATCATCATCTATTCTTGCTCTTTTATTGCTACTAGAGGTATGCTCACGCCTATGAGTAGTAACCTTTTGCCATGATGGAAATGTGGTTGATGTTTGCATATCCTGGTAGAGGATATGCGAAAGGTTTATTGCCATGAGCTGGTGACCGATTTATTAAAAATTTGAAAATTAAACAACCAGGTAACGAATTTATTCGTTATACGTAAAATGTAAACAATAAAGTTATAAACACGCGGAACTACACTCTGAACGTCCGTACACTTCGAATGCTAAGACGCAACTATTCTACCCTTAAAGTTATCGAGTGTGTATGTATGTATGTGTATGTATGTGTGTGTGTGTATATTTCATTCTAGAAATAATTATTATTTATTTGAAGCTTGTAATAGACGAAAGTAATAATGTAAACCGGACGATTCATAAATTTTATATGAAAGATTAAATAAGTTATTAAATAATATAAATTAATAAGTTATTAAATAATAATATATAAATTATGTATATCCAACTACGTGAAAAATCGTACAATCAATGTCGCTAGCTTGAATTTATTTAAAAAAAAAAAGAACTTATACCGAAGATGATTGAAATATATAAATCGAACAACGTTTGATCGGTGTCAGGAAAAGTAAAAAGAATAAAGTACGATTAAAAATCCGAACATTCGTTTTTGTTATGTGTGTATAATTTATTATTTGACACGTAAGAGAAATCGTGTAAAATAATTTAAACAAATTAATTGAAAATATCGTTCTCCAGAACGCTGATATTTATTTAAGATTTCTTTATGATAAAACACATTCGAGAAACAAGATCGATTAATTATTTATATAATACCGTTCGATTAGTTTATCATCGATACGTTTAATTGAATTTCAAATTTTGCGATTTTGTTTTAATTAAAAAAAGATATAAAAAATAAGAAAAATATAACGATAAAAGTGTGCAAACATTCTGTAAGATAGAAACAAAGTCGCAAATATAGGTATTAAATAAATATTTTGCGAGAAAAAGAGAATAGACGAAATGAAATAGGGGAAGAGGGAAAAAAAAAAACCTTTACGTAGGTGATGGGAGGGGTAGAGGTTGGGTTGGTGATATGGTGGGAGAAAAATGATTGGTCTCGTTAAGGCAGACGTCATCGAGTTTTCGTCGATCGGTTTTCGCTTCAATTGCCATGTTGAAAAAAAAAATCCCGGTTAGTTATCCTGTCATTCTATTCGATCTGTCGTCTGGTGAAAAATGAACGTAGTTTGGTTGTAGTGGTAGTTGTAGTTGTGGTGGTGACCGAGTGCCCTGACCTACGACACGGTATTTCGACTTATCCTTCGTACCACTTCCACCTTTCGGACTATCGTTACGTTATTCTCATTCTTTCACTTTCTATCTTTGGAGGAAAACAAATATTTAAAGGAAATATTGTGTCCATTATAATAATTTTTCTCAACTATAAATGTTATTCATTAGAATCGATAATAATAATAACTTTTTTCTATTAAAAAAAGGGAAAAAATTACGCCAAAATCGGGAGAAACGAATATAGTTTATTTTTTCTTTTAAATTTACACGATTTTTTTCTTTTTTTTTTTAGATATCAAAGAAATATTTAAAAAGAAATAATAATTAAATAATTTATTAAAAAATAGGATGGTAATCATTTCGAGTGATTCGAAAGATCGTATCCTATGGTAAAAGATCGTTAAAATCTTATTTATAAGCGATGATGATAACATATAATAACATTGACTAGAATAAAATCTTGTTTAGAAAAGTAAAATTTGATGCGACAAATTCTTCCTAGATGTCAGGAGGGATAAAGTTTCTACTCTGAAGAAGAGGAAACTGAACAGTTGATGATGGAACTAAAGATAGCAAGAGAGAGAGAGAGAGAGAGAGAGAGAAACAAACGATGCAATTCGCACTTCAGGCGTCCTCATTCAAATTTAAACTCTGTAAACGATAGCGTTAACATTAAAAAAACTATCAAAAAATTAACAATGTGCGAAAAGCTAGACTGTAAAACATTAAGTTTCAGATAAATATATCAGCTTGAACAATGTTCGTAAAAAACTTGAGAAATCTTTCTCTCTTTCTCTCTCTCACTCTCTCTCTCTCTCTCTCTCTCTCTCTCTCTCTCTCTCTCTCTCTCTTTTCCTTTTTCTATTTTTCTTTTTTCTATTGGGTTTTCTATTTCGCGAACAAATATATTGATGCATTTGAAATAGGGACCAAGAGAGAAATAAGTCGCGAGTGTTTTGGTTTCTAAGACGCGTACTACTACACCTCTGAAGAAAACTCGCCCGTTTCTTTTTCTCGTCCAACGATGTGCGAGAGAAGATTAATCCGACTAATAATAGTTCGCCAAAACCTAGATCTTAATCAGTAGATTATTTTTAAATTCGACTTGTGAGCAAGTAACTACAACGACGACAACGACGACGATGACGACGACATCAACGCTACTTGAATTCTATTTTTGAAAAGCGCGCTAATCTAACACCGGTTATCTTGAAATCACGTACGCGTGACGACGAAAATCAACTACGACCTTGGTCAAAACCTACGATTAATTATTGTCGCAGATCGTAAATTACGTTCAACAGTATTAGACGTAATAAAATATAACAAAAGTTTTTTCAAGCATCCTCCCCATAAATAGAAGCATTTAATATTTTCTATGTTAATTAAATTAATAAATATATATACGAGCAATGCGTAATTAAAAAATGAAGAAAAGAAACCAAAAATGATGAATAAGTAGGAATAGAAAAAGAAAAAAAGAAATGAGCAAAAAAAACAAGAATTGTTATTCGAACGCGTTTCATCGATCGATGGTTAGAGTCGAAAGAGAAACAAAACAGGAGTTGGAGAAGGAGGAGGAGGCTTTGTTCCATTGCCCTAGATAAGAGAGCGCAGCTTTACGCTCGCCCCCTTCCACACCACCTTGTAAACATCTTTACCTTTTTCCTTTTTCACCATTCGTCGTCCATTATCTACCTCTTTTCTCGTCTTCAACCCTCCTTCACTTGTTCCACCTCTCTGTCTCTTTCTAGCTTTCTTTCTCTATATCTAGTTCTAGAACGTTACAACTATTCTAGACGATTTCGACTTCCTTCGATTGTAGAAACGGCGGGGTAAAGGGAGGGATCGATCTCTTCTTACAACATGGATGGTGGTTATACGGCAATGAGAGGAGGAACGAGGCAACCGCCCAGAACCTCTTCGCGGGTTTCCTCTTTCGCATGAAATTTTCCTACATTGGTTAACGAAGAGTAGAAAGAGAGAGAGAGAGAGAGAGAGAGAGAGAGAGAGAGAGAGAGAGAGAAAGAGTAGAAATGTTTATTCTAAGAGAAGAATGTATTTATTTGTATGTTTATGTGTGTGTTGTAGGTGTGTATGCGCGTCTTCCTTTCCTGTCGACCGCAATAGACATTGAAGAAAAAAAGCAGAAAAATCGCTGGTAATACGCGAATATTATTCGTCGTCGTCGTCGTCGTCTCTTATATTTCTTCGCTTGTTTTCTTTTTCTTTCTATTTGAATTTTGAATTTTCCTGCGCCGCGTTATGGGGAACTTCGCGCTTAAAAAAATGGCGCGAGAATTCATATCTCGACGTACTCTTTCTTTTTCCTTTTTTTTTTCTTTTTTCGCGTGTTCGACGTTCGTTTTATATACGCGTTTTTTTAATTTTAATTACATAAATTAATAATTATATAAATGTAGATTTATTAGTGACTCGTTGAACTTTATACCGAATTCCCTTTGATTCCGTCTCCTAACCCCGATTTCCAGGTACTTCCCCCCCTCATTTTTCGGCCCTATGGCCGTTATCGTTGGGATAAAATTTTTCATAAAAATTTGAAATATCATTTGGAAGAATAAAAATCGAATAGATTGTATCGGTTTTGTTTATTTTCGATTATTCTCGACTTTTTTCCGATTTCAATTATAACAAGCCGTTCCTCCGGGTAAATTTCTATCGCGAGAACTCTCTCACTTAATTAAACTACCTCACGTTGCTCAAGAATTTAATTTAATAATTATATAAAATAGTTCATTTCTCGTAATACTTTATCTTACTCTCTTTTTATCTATTTCTCTCTCTTTCTATTTATCTGTCTTTAACTTTCTCGCTCACCGGTGGTCAATTCAAAACGAGTTCCTCGTCACTCGATCAAACAAACAAACAAACAAGAGTGAGAAATCACGCAAAATTTAAAAATTTTTTTTATTATATAAAAAAGAGAAGCAAAAATTCGTATTTTATTTTCATCTCTAACAATAAGTTATAATTTTGACTTATAGTTTACTTTATTTCTCATTGCAACGAAAGACGTTAAAAGATAGAACGATAGTCTGGCGTATTGATGTGGGTGGGTAGGAATACCATTCGAATACCGTTCCGCGTCGGCTAACCATCCGTGGACGTTTCAAACGCGCACGCTAAAACGTTTTGCAGCCTCCGCCTTCGCTTTTGCTTATTTCCTTTGACCGAATGTAAGAAAAATCTCTCGGGAGCTCGTACACGACGACATATAACATATAAATATATATATATATATTTCTACTTTGGATATCTATGAGTATACGTTGACCAAGTGTCTCTTTCTATCATTGTTCGCTATCTTTTTCAATGCATCCACACAATATAATGAGCTCGATCGTGATCTTGATATCGTTTGATTTAATAGTTAGCTCGTTCTTTTGATATACTTAAATTAACAATACTGGTCTTCTAAAAAGAGAGATCGAGAAAGAAAGAAAGAAAAAAAGAAAGAGGATAAGGGATCGATTATAACAAGTAGATATATTAGAAACATTAACATTATAATTCATAGACAAATTTACTTAATATCCCAGATATTATTTGTTTCCTCAGAAAACATACATAGGAAGAGATCGAGCAAAAAGATTTGGAATAGATATTTTCGATTTTTCATTTAGCTATATAATTTTTCTCAACGCGTTAACGTTAGAAAGTTTACTAGGTATCGATCTTATCATCGGTCCATTCACGATAGTAGTCGATTTACATAATCTTCCGTGGTGGTGCAAGAAAAATTCGTGTTTAATAACCCTGCTAGTTCAACTAATTTAAACGTGCTTTAAAGAGAGATACCACGAGAAGAGTTACAATGCGGAAATCGTGTAATTGTGTATGTCTTGTGTCAGGAGACACTGTAAATATCAACCTTTCTTCAGGATTAATAGTAGTATCAACTTATTCGAATTAACGCGGATATAAATGTGTATATATATATATATATTTCGTTGTTACACAAGATCATTCATATTGCAACGTAAATCGTGCGAGTGATGAAAGTATTCCTAAAAATCGTCAATTTCACATTACTTCTTCGGCAATTCTCAAAATCACATTTAAAAAAAAAAAAGAATATAAAAAGAACGCAATTGAGTCAGTAATAAAGAAAGTTCATTTTTCTATTACAATAAATGAAATATATTTTATTTAATAATAAATAACATATATATGAAAATAGAATTCGTTATTTGATATGAATATTTTCTATTAACATTATTCGTACCAGTAAATGAGAAGTTATTTTGTTCGCACGATCTGAGTCGTAAGAATAACGAATCGGTGGCAAGCGATTTCGACATCATCATTCTCCTCATTGTTGGAAAATACTCTTTCTTATTGCAACATCCTCGTCTCGAATCAACAAACGAATCTGAAGCGGCCTTTCACTCTCTTTCCGACTCTACATAGTAATTTCGATGAGAAAGATAAATATATATATAATCAATTTACTGTATATTACATCTACATAACGTAAAATTGAACTCGAAAATTACTTGGAAAAAAGTATCTCGAGTATGAAGACATTTTTTAACGGGATCCACTTATATACTATCTAAATTAAATTACACACGTGTCATCGGTCACTTAAACGATCATTCCTGGGACGAACTATTCTTTTTTTAATATTTTTTTTTGGTTAATCTCTCTCTCTCTCTCTCTCTCTCTCTCCCGATTCATTTTATTCATTCACAATTTCGTCGGCGGAGGGTTGGTTGGTTTATGCGTATGTGTAGGATACGTACAAAACCTAGATTCACCTATTCATAAAAATTTCATAATTTATACTTTATTTTATCTCCTGTTTTCTATTTTAAACAAATTTATTCTCAAGTGAAATCATATTTTTAATCTACGCGAACTTTAAGTGTGTATATGTGTAAGTGTTTGTGTGTATCGTTCGCGATGAATTTTACGTATATTCATTGTTCGGCGATATTTAGGTTGTTGAAATAATTTATATTGCGCGCGGAACAGGATAGGCGGCGTATGCGTTAATTAGGCTGCGAGAGGGCGCAAGGGCTGTCGAAATGCGTGTGGGCGCGCCTTACCATGCGAGAGGCATGTGAGAGCGCCTTGAGGTGTGTGGGGAAGGTAGTATGCGTGGGGCCTTGTGCACGCACTTTAGTCTCTTTCCGGTGTTCACCCTGGTTTGAGCTAACCACAGTGTGTTTCCCATCTTGATCTTCTCGCCATCTTGGCCTTTGTTCTACGAACGTAGCTGTGTGGGCGGACTGTGTGGGAGTGAGTTGGAAGTGTGGGGAGTTGGCTGGTGGTTGGTTGGGTAAAGGTTTGTAGCCGGACAGTTGTAGCGAATTATTCTGCGACTCGTCGCCAGGCTACCAACGTGGGATAAGGTTTTGGCCAGACAGGCCATCGTTAGGTGCGATAAGAAACAGCGTGCGTTCGGGTGTCGTCTTGCGTCGGAAGCGAACGGTAAGAGAGCTCTCTAGCGTGCGTCCAAAAGGTACCTCGCGCCGTTACTTTAATAATAATATATTTTCTTTTCAGTCTTTTGTTTGTTATTGTACGCTACCCAGTTTATTGAATAAAGTGTTCTCTTGCCCCGGCTTTTCTCTCAATTCCGTGAGAGTTTTTATGCCGAGGCAAGCAGCTTTGTGCCGCGTAAAAGTGTTTTGTTTATTTATCTATCCTATCCTATCTCACTCATTCCAGCGTTAAATTGTTGAGTAGAACTCATTAAGAGATATTCGACCATTTTCTGGTCACCTATATAATTGCTATAAACATTCATTATTATTTATTAATGTGTATATGTATTACGTATCTTTATTTGTGTATATTACTATATATATCATTTTATATATATATATATATAGTACGCATATCGAGTTTAATCGTCTTGTGTGTGTGTGTGTGTGTTATGTATATGTACTGTAATATCATATGCATATGCATGAATACGTATGATGTGTATGTAAGTGTAATTAAATTTATAAATACAAGGACAATGTCCAATGCAATCTAGGCGAGACACGAAATCGTGCTGTATACGTATGTTCGTGTGTGTATATGTGTTTCTATATATCGGCTGCTACACATGTTATAATATGTTTCGCAAAAAATTCGTTTAGTTTTTTCATTTAGTAATATTTTTTTTTTTTTCACTGTACACTGAACAAAAAAAGAGAAAATAAGG
>QUOG01000219.1:0-11724 GCA_010416905.1 Polistes dorsalis
TCCAGAAGTACTTCCAGATTCAGTAAGACAGGTCGCGGAGTTCGATCGAGAATGATCGAACGATTAAAATACTATGCGTGCGCTGTGTTCCGAAACAGGACGAATTTAAGTTCAATGCTGCTAGTATGGCTGACATAGCTGCCGCCCATACTAGAAGATCGGTTTTATCAAATATCGCGCGGTTATTCGACCCCGTAGGATGGCTTTCACCTGTTACTGTTGTCGCTAAGATATTGATGCAGGACATGTGGTTTTTGAAATGTGATTGGGACGCGCCATTACCGTCGGAAATCTGTGAACGTTGGTATAGGTATTGTCAAGGGTTAGTTACATTACCGGATTTATCAGTAAAGAGGTGGCTAAGGAGCACCGCGGAATCATCTTGCCAGATACACGGTTTCGCGGATGCCTCTTCGCCTGCGTACGCCGCAGCAGTATATTTGCGTATTGACGAGGGTCATGGGAAGTTTCGCGTGTCGTTGATAGCTTCCAAATCAAAGGTAGCACCTGTTAAGACTGTGAGTATTCCTAATCTAGAACTTTGGCGGAGCGGCTCTTCTTGTTAAGCTTATTCTTCATCAAACTAGCCTGGACTTTTTTTTCAGAGATGTCCAATTTTTGCCTGGTCAGATAATCAGATCGTGTTTACTTGGCTTCGTAAGTATCCGTGTCATTGAAAAACTTTTGTCGCCAATCGCGTTTCGCTCATTCAGACTCAACTGCCTTCAGCAACGTGGTCCCATGTTCCGACTAAGAAAAATCCTGACGATTTGGCATCGCGAGGCGTTCTACCGGAAGAGTTAGCTAAGAGCGCTTTTTGGTGGCAGGGCCCGGAATGGCTTTCCATGTCCTCCGTCCAGTGGCCGCACTCGAACGAAGCCGTTCGAGTGCACCATGTCCGTCATAGCTTAAATGAGCCCGAGATCCTGACTCGATTCTCTTCCTTAACTAAACTTCTAAGATTTGTTGCATACTGCAGGCGCCCAATTCTCCGGGTAAGAAATCGTCAACCAGTAGATACAAGCTCTTTACCTCATTTTATTACCAGTGTTAAGATATCTGACGCTCGAGTGATGGTCACTCGCCTAGTTCAGGCAACAGTGTTCGCGACGGAGATAGGAATCCTGACGGCAGGCAAGAAATTGCCGAAAAGCAACCGCCTTACTATGTTAAATCAATTCTTGAATGAGGATGACGGTCTATTACGAGTAGGAGGTCGTTTGGCCAGTTCCTACTTAGCTTTCGATCGGAACCACTCACTAATTTTGCCCCAGAATTCATACCTTAGTCATTTGTTTGTGCGACATGCACACCACTAGTGTCTCCATGGAGGTCCAACCTTGACCTCGAGTTATCTAATGTGCCAAGTTTGGATATTAAGCAAAACCCGGCTAGTTAAATCGGCTATTCGAGCTTGTTTACCTTGTCAACGAGCTAGGCTTCAGTTAGCCCATCAGCTTATGGGTGAGCTCCCAGTGGATCGAGTGGTAGGAAATAGGGCTTTCGCGAATTCCGGTCTCGATTATGCAGGTCCGGTACAAGTGCGTATGTTAAAGGGTCGCGGAAATCGTTCCAGTAAGGGTTACATTGCTCTGTTCGTCTATTTTGCTACTCGAGCTATTCACCTCGAGCTTGTTAGTGACTTAACTTCTAAGTCCTTCATAGCTGCGTATCGTCGATTTGTAGGTAGACGAGGTATCTGTCAGACTCTTTGTAGCGACAATGCTACTAATTTCCAAGGGGCTTATAAAGAGCTTAGGATTATGTTCAACCGTGCTTCGGAGTTTTATCCGAAAGTGGCATCTATTCTTGCCGACGATGGAACTGGAAATCGAAGCTTGTCTCAATTCTCGTCCTCTATGGCCGCTAAGCTCGAATACCGACGATCTGCGGGCGCTCACTCCTTCTCATTTTCTTGATGAGGGAGTCTCTATTTGATTCAGGATGCCGATTTACTAAAATTGCCTGAGAAACGGTTAAGTAGATTTCAACTTCTTCAACGCATTAGAAACAATTTCTGGAAACGCTGGTCAAGCGAGTGTTTAGTGCACTTGCAATGTCGAGAAAAATGGAGGGATCCTTACGAGAACTCCACAGTAGGTCAGCTTGTGTTAGTGCGCGACGACCGATACCCCCCCTAAAAATAGTCCTTATGCAGAGTAACAGAGATACTCCCACATAAGATACTCGATGAAGAACAGTTAGTTTTGGTTCGTCAGTTGACGAAGGCAGGCGGGATGTTCGGTGAAATTAGGGCATTTGACCGAATTGTATTGCGCGCTGAATAGGTTAGACAGCGACGGCGTTGGGACATTAAATTGGTTAGAATCAGATTCTAAATAGGATCGGTTACAGTTGAATTAGTTGAGTTATGAGGGCGCAAGGGGGTATTAGGGGTACATGTAGGACCGCCTTAGCATGCCAGGTACATGTGAGTGCGTCTTGAGGCATGTGAGAGGAGAGATGGGTGCGGAGGCCCTGGCTCGAGAGCGCAAGCGATAGACCGATTCTGGATATTGAAGTGGATCATTCGTTTGCTGATAAGGTACAGTGGTGCCATATTGGTTTCTTTGAAGTAAGAGCTGTTTCTTGTGGTGTGCTTTCGAGTTGTCGACTGGTAAGTTTGAGAGGGTTGGGCATAGCCACAACCGTGTGTTTTTTAATAAGTTCGAGGGGGTTGTGAGTATACACAACCGCGCACTTGGCCAAGTAGAAGGGTTTTTGCATAGATTTAACCGCGCTCGTTATTAAGTTCGATGGGGTCGTGCAAGCACACGAACGCACTGTTTTAATTCGCTTCGAAGGAGTTGTGCAAAGGCACAACTACGCTCGGCACCGACAGTCACGGTGCCTATTTACAGTATTTACCAGTCGACCTGCCGAGGATAAATTTGTGAAGGAAAAGGCTACCCCACGTGGAAGATGTTGGTAGCAAGATTAACGTGTTTTGAAGACCCGATAACGCATCTAAGTAGGCTACGATAAGTTACATATTTGTAGTGGAAACAAAGGTAAGAGAGTTCTCTAGTCTAAGAAGATATAAGAGGCTACTATTTACTGTAATATATGATTAAATAAAGTCATAGCTTGCCCCGGCTTTTCTCTCAACTTCGTGAGAGTTTTTATGCCGAAGCAAGTGTTTCATAATGCGTAAAATTGTGTTAATTGATTTATCTATCCTTCCCTATCTCACTCATTCATGCGTCGAAATAACCGAACTCACGACATTAATATCGAATCGCTTACAGTCTTATATTCTACAAACACGATCCATTATGTAAAATTTTTTTGAGTTTTCTGGAACTTTTCTTTCGCTGCCTGAGAATTTTTTCGTATTTTCATTAAAAAATTTTCTAGAAAGCTTCCTGATCTTTATCTGATCTCAGACTATAGTATAGTCAACTGTATGCTCTTTTTAGCCTATGTTTTGGAAGATTTGAAAAGAATATTGCAGACCATACCACTCAATATTGATTTCGCGAACGAAAAAAAGGGCTGATTTTCTTGTATTCAAGACCACTTACTTATCAAGAAGATGAAAAATAATCGATTATCGACATGTTTTGAGTTTTTTTCCAGTAGAATTCGAAGTTTTTGCACGTAAAAAAGATAGTTGCGATCCTTTAAGTGAAATTTTTTCGAGTTTTCTGGAACTTTTATTTCGTTACCTGAGAGTTTTTCGTATTTTCTTGAAAAAATTTTCTAGCACGCTGCCCGATCTTTATCTGCTCTCAGACTATAGAATCGTAAACTGTATGACCTTTTCAGCCTATATTTCGAAAGATTTGCCAAGAATATACTTGTTTATACCACTGAATACAGATTTCGCGAACTAAAAGAGAGTCAGATTTCTTTGTAGGCAAAACCTGAACTCTTCGGGAAGATGAAATATCATAGATTTTTGACATGTTTTGAGCTTTCTTCGTGTAGATTTCGATATTTTTTTCGGCGAGAAAAGATCATTGCTATCCTGGGAGTCTAATTTTTTATGGTTTTCTAGTACTATTTTCGCTGAAAGATAATTTTTTCGTATTTCCTTGAAAAAATTTTCTAGCAATCTTCCCGATCTTTATCTGCTCTTAGACTATAAAATCGTCAACTGTATGCCCTATTCTGCCTATATTTCGAAAGATTTGCCAAGAATATTGCAGTCCATACAGCTCAATATTGATTTCGGGAAACGAAAAAAAGGGCTGACTTTTTTGTATTCAAAACCACGAGCTCTTCTTGAAGATTAAAAACTATCGATTTTTGACAAGTTTTTAGCCTTTTTCGTTTAGAATTCGAAGATTTTTTGCCGAAAAAAGATCGTTGCGATCCTAGTAGTGAAATTATTTCGAGTAATCTTTAACTTTTCTTTCGCTGCCTGAGAATTTTTTCGTATTTTCATGAAAAAATTTTCTAGAAAGCTTCCCGATCTTTATCTGATCTCAGACTATAGTAACGTCAACTGTGTGCTCTTTTCAGAATATATTTTGAAAGATTTGCCAAGAATATTGTATTGCATTCCACTCAATACATATTTCGCGAACGAAAAAAAGGGCTGATTACTTTGTATTCAAAACCACTTACTTATCGGGAAGATGAAAAATAATCGATTATCGACATGTTTTTAGCGTTTTTCGTGTAGAATTTAAAGTTTTTTCTCGTAAAAAAGTTCGTTGCAATCCTAGTAGTGAAATGTTTTCAAGTTTTCTGGACCTTTTTTTTCGCTACCTTAGAATTTTTTCGTATTTTCTTGAAAAATTTGTCTACCTAGCTTCCCGATCGTCATCTCCTCTAAAACTGTATAATGATCAACTGTATGCCCTGATCTGCCTTTATTTCAAAAGATTTGAAAAGAATATTGCAGACCATACAACTCAAAATTGATTTCACGAACGAAAAAAAGAGCTGATTTTTTTGTATTCAAGACCACTTACTTATCGGGAAGATGAAGAATAATCTATTATCGACATTTTTTGAGATTTTTTCGTGTAGAATTCGAAGTTTCTTCACGTAAAAAAGATCGTTGCGATCCTTTAAGTAAAATTTTTTCGAGTTTTCTGGAGCTTTTTTCGCTGCCTGAGAATTTTTTCGTATTTTCTTGAAAAAATTTTCTAGCAAGCTATCTGATCTTTATCTGCTCTCAGACTATAGTATCGTCAACTGTATGCCCTTTTCAGACTATATTTCGAAAGATTTGCCAAGAATATATCAGTCAATACCACTCAATATAGATTTCGCGAACGAAAAGAGAGCCAGATTTCTTTGTAGGCAAAACCCCGAGCTCTTCGGGAAGATAAAATATCATAGATTTTTGACATGTTTTAAGCTTTCTTCGTGTAGAGTACGAAGTTTTTTCACATAAAAAAGATCGTTGCGATCCTTTAAGTGAAATTTTTTCGAGTTTTCGGGAACTTTTATTTCGCTACCTCAGAATTTTTCGTATTTTCTTGAAAAAATTTTCTAGCACGCTGCCCGATCTTTATCTGCTCTCAGACTATAGTATCGTCAACTGTATGACCTTTTCAGCCTATATTTCGAAAGATTTGCCAAGAATATATCAGTTTATACCACTGAATACAGATTTCGCGAACTAAAAAAGAGTCAGATTTCTTTGTAGGCAAAACCCCGAACTCTTCGGGAATATGAAATATTATAGATTTATGACATGTTTTGAGCTTTCTTTGTGTAGATTTCGATATTTTTTTCGGCGAGAAAAGATCATTGCTATCCTGGGAGTCTAATTTTTTATGGTTTTCTAGTACTTTTTTTCGCTGAATGATAATTTTTTCGTATTTCCATGAAAAAAACTGGTGTGTGTACTTATGTACGCACGTAAGAAGTTATACTTCTTTATCGTACCAAAACGAATTTAGCATTATTAACATCAAAAATAACTTCAAAAAATAAGTATAATATTATTTATTTATACATGAGGAAGAAGAAGGGTTTAATTAAAATACGAAATAAGAAATAAAACACTTAGTTGAGCAAATACAACAAGGTTCAATACCTTATTTGCTCGTCAGGGAAAAGCCTTGTGGCATAAAAACCCTGGATGATAATTTAAATAATTTAAATAACTTCAATATTACTATATATATACATAAAATTTATACATATTGAAATTTAATTAATTCACGTTCATTAGTTGATCTGTTTGTGATTCTATGGCCATGTGAGTTACAAGAGGCTTATAGTAGCTAAAATATGATACAAATAGTCTAGTTGAAACGTTATCTAAATATCGTGTAAATACAGCATCAATTGTAGTACCATATCGGGTTGTAGGAACTGTTCTGTCATTATTTATTGAAAGATTAAAATCTTCACGTAAAAAGTTGATGAGTACATAAGAATTTTCAGAGCAGTAATTAACATTAAAATCTCCACTTAAAATCATTGGTAGCTTATCTTCGCCTTTACCCATATATGGTGTTCTATATGCTGTGTATGGAGATAGCACCCGTTCCAAGAAATGAATAATATTTTCAATTCTTTGATTTGGAGAAATATAAACTGCTATTAACACAATTATTTTATCATCTTCCGTTGTACACTCTGCTATACAAAAATCACCCACTGATTATATAGCAGGTAAATGTGAACGCTTAACGTCAATTGTTTTATTGTAGTTAAGAGAAATAGTTGCAGATCTACGTCCGATCGGTACTGCTGTTTTTTTAATCTGAATAGCAGCAAAATGTCCAGCAACTTTCTTTTTGATTTTTTGGCCAATCTGTAGTGAATGCGGAAACTCAAGCCACACAACATTTACTTCTCCATCTTCATTGTATTCAATATGAAATAACTACTATTTTCCCGAATGCCAACATATACTCTACATTTGTAAATAAAATAAAATATAGCTTCAATAAAAACTTTAATAAAATAAAGACAATAAATACAATTTAAATAAAATACAATTATTAACAAAATTAATAAAATAAAACAACAAATAAGAAAAAGAAAAACTCTTGGTTAAGTTAATACGAAGTATAATACTATATTGGCTCGTCAGACAAAAAGCCTTGTAGCTTAAAAGCTCTGGTTGATAAATTAAACATAATAAGGAATTGCGGTTTTAACAAAAAATTAAACACGTATCTCACCTCTTGCTCGCTTCGCTTGTATACGGATTCAACAAAAAGGTTCACCTCGTTTATGGAAGTATAAGGAATACTTATAATTTTCTTATTTCGTTCTAGCTTAAATCGCTTTGTTCGTCGCTTTCTTTGTAAATTCTTCGCTGCTTATCTAAGACGTATCGTCGTAGGCGTCCAGTGGAAGAATAGGACGAGTGCTTTGTTTAATAGGCCCAGTAGAGCGTGCTTAGCAACGGTTTAAAAAGTGGGGAGGGACGATAAGAAAATTTCCTTATTTTCAATATTTTCGAAATGATTGAGCCGCTTATTTCGAATATACGTTAAGAATCTATAATCTTTATAAATGGTACATAAATCGTTATTACGTTGAGTGCCTCACGAATTCTGAAGGAAATCCTCGTCAGGCTACGCTCGTTATTTAGTATTGAAAAAGAAGTATAACTTCAAAACAATCACAATAAATTCATATTGCACAATACGTTTCCATTCTTTTATGCTACACTCTCCATATTTTTATAATTAATTACAGATTACCTATCATAATGATAACATATTATTATTATTATTATCGTTAATAATTTTCCTTGTTAGTTTTTAAAATATAAAAATATAGATATCAGTCCACACTAAATATAAGAGAGATATATCGAATTACTTCACGCGTCAACGGCCATGGCGCGGTTACAGCATTAGTTCTCGCTCGATCATTTAAGTAAAGCAGCGCTCAGTACGATTAGTATTTGGATGGGTGACCCGCTTGAGAAAAAAAGGGGAAGAAGAAGAGAGACAACTTCATGCCGTAAACTTGAAATCGTATTTGCCGCGCGTCGTAAATACCGACAAACTTCATGGTGTCGTTTTCCCAGACGCTCGGAACCAAATCACTCCCCATTACATTTTCCCTAACGCGCCAAAAGAAGTATAACTTCAAAAATATTCTAGCAAGCTTCCCGATCTTTATCTGCTCTCAGACTATAAAATCGTCAACTGTATGCCCTATTCTGCCTATATTTCGAAAGATTTGCCAAGAATATTGCAGTCCATACAGCTCATTATTGATTTCGGGAAACGAAGAAAAGGGCTGACTTTTTTGTATTCAAAACAACGAGCTCTTCTTGAAGATTAAAAACTATTGATTTTTGACATGTTTTTAGCGTTTTTTGTGTAGAATTCGAAGATTTTTTGCCGAAAAAAGATCGTTGCGATCCTAGTAGTGAAATTATTTCGAGTTTTCTGGAGCTTTTTTTCGCTGCCTGAGAATTTTTTCGTATTTTCTTGAAAAAATTTTCTAGAAAGCTTCCCGATTTTTATCTGCTCTCAGACTATAGAATCGTCGAATGTATGCCTTTTTCAGCCTATATTTCGAAAGATTTGCCAAGAATATATCAGTCCATACCACTAAATGTACATTTCGCGAACGAAAAAATGGCTGATTTTATTGTATGCAAAACTACGAACTCTTCGGGTAGATGAAATATTATCGATTTTTGACATGTTTTGAGATTCTTTCGTGTAGAATTCGAAGTTTTTTCACGTAAAAAATATCGTTGCGATCCATTAAGTAAAATTTTTTTGAGTTTTCTGGAACTTTTCTTTCGCTGCCTTAAAATTTTTTCGTATTTTCATTAAAAAATTTTCTAGAAAGCATCCTGATCTTTATCTGATCTCAGACTATAGTAACGTCAACTGTATGCTCTTTTCAGAATATATTTTTAAAGATTTGCCAAGAATATTGTAGTGCCTTCCACTCAATTCAGATTTAGCGAACGAAAAAAAGGGCTGATTTCTTTGTATTCAAAACCACTTACTTATCGCAAAGATGAAAAATAATCGATTATCGACATGTTTTTAGCGTTTTTCGTGTAGAATTTGAAGTTTTTTCTCGTAAAAAAGATCATTGCAATCCTAGTTGTGAAATGTTTTCGAGTTTTCTGGACCTTTTTTTTTTTGCTACCTGAGAATTTTTTCATATTTTCTTGAAAAAATTTTCTAGCAAGCTTCCCGATCGTTATCTCGTCTAGAACTATATAATGATCAACTTTATGCCCTGATCTGCCTATATTTCGAAAGATTTAAAAAGAATATTTGCAGACCATACTACTCAATATTGATTTCGCAAACGAAAAGAAGGGCTGATTACTTTGTATTCAAAACCACTTACTTATCGGGAAAATGAAAAATAATCGATTATCGACATGTTTTGAGATTTTTTCGTGTAGAATACGAAGTTTTTTCACGTAAAAAAGATCGATGCGATCCTAGTAGTGAAATTTTTTCGAGTTTTCTGGAGCTTTTTTTTCGCTGCCTGAGAATTTTTTCGTATTGTCATGAAAAAATTTTCTAGAAAGCTTCCCGATCTTTATATGATCTCAGACTATAGTAACGTCAACTGTATGCTCTTTTTAGAATATATTTTGAAAGATTTGCCAAGAATATTTTAGTGCCTTCCACTCAATACAGATATAGCGAACGAAAAAAAGGGCTGATTACTTTTTATTCAAAACCACTTACTTATCGGGAAGATGAAAAATAATCGATTATCGACATGTTTTTAGCGTTTTTCGTGTAGAATTTGAAGTTTTATCTCGTAAAAAAGATCATTGCAATCCTAGTTGTGAAAAGTTTTCGAGTTTTCTGGACCTTTTTTTTCGCTACCTAAGAATTTTTTCATATTTTCTTGAAAAAATTTTCTAGCAAGCTTCCCGCTCGTCATCTCCTCTTAAACTGTATAATGATCAACTGTATGCCTTGATCTGCCTATATTTCGAATGATTTGAAAAGAATATTGCCGACTATACCACTCAATATTGATTTCGCGAACGAAAAAAAGGGCTGATTTTTTTGTATTCAAGACCACTTACTTATCGGGAAGATGAAAAATAATCGATTATCGACATGTTTTGAGATTTGTTTGTGTAGAATTCGAAGTTTTTTCACGTAAAAAAGATCGATGCGATCCTAGTAGTGAAACATTTTCGAGTTTTCTGGAGCTTTTTTTTCGCTGCCTGAGAATTTTTTCGTATTTTCTTGAAAAAATTTTCTAGCACGCTGCCCGATCTTTATCTGCTCTCAGACTGTAGTATCGTCAACTGTATGCCCTTTTTAGCCTATATTTCGAAAGATTTGCCAAGAATATATCAGTCAATACGACTCAATATAGATTTCGCGAACGAAAAAAGAGTCAGATTTCTTTGTAGGCAAAACCCCGAACTCTTCGGGAACATAAAATATCATAGATTTTTGACATGTTTTGAGCTTTCTTCGTGTAGAATAAGAAGCTTTTTCACGTAAAACAGATCGTTGCGATCCTTTAAGTGAAATTTTTTCGAGTTTTCGGGAACTTTTATTTCGCTACCTGAGAAATTTTCGTATTTTCTTGAAAAAATTTTCTAGCACGCTGCACGATCTTTATCTGCTCTCAGACTATAGTATCGTCAACTGTATGACCTTTTCAGCCTATATTTCGAAAGATTTGCCAAGAATATATCAGTTTATACCTCTGAATACTGATTTCGCGAACTAAAAAAGAGTCAGATTTCCTTGTAGGCAAAACCCCGAACTCTTCGGGAATATACAATATCATAGATTTTTGACATGTTTTGAGCTTTCTTCGTGTAGAATAAGAAGTTTTTTCACGTAAAAAAGATCGTTGCGATCCTTTAAGTGAAATTTTTTCGAGTTTTCTAGTACTTTTTTTCGCTGAATGATAATTTTTTCGTATTACCATGAAAAAATTTTCTAGCAAGCTTCCCGATCTTTATCTGCTCTCAGACTATAAAATCGTCAACTGTATGCCCTATTCTGCCTATATTTCGAAAGATTTGCCAAGAATATTGCAGTCCATACAGCTCAATATTGATTTCGGGAAACGAAAAAAAGGTTGACTTTTTTGTTTTCAAAACCACGAGCTCTTCTTGAAGATTAAAAACTATCGATTTTTGACATGTTTTTAGCTTTTTTCGTGTAGAATTCGAAGATTTTTCGCCGAAAAAAGATCGTTGCGATCCTAGTAGTGAAATTATTTCGAGTTTTCTGGAGCTTTTTTTTCGCTGCCTGAGAATTTTTTCGTATTTTCTTGAAAAAATTTTCTAGAAAGCTTCCCGATTTTTATCTGCTCTCAGACTATATAATCGTCGAATGTATGCCTTTTTCAGCCTTTATTTCGAAAGATTTGCCAAGAATATATCAGTCCATAGCACTAAATGTACATTTCGCGAACAAAAAAATGGCCGATTTTATTGTATGCAAAATTACGAACTCTTCGGGTAGATGAAATATTATCGATTTTTGACATGTTTTGAGATTTTTTCGTGTAGAATTCGAAGTTTTTTCACGTAAAAAATATCGTTGCGCTCCATTAAGTAAAATTTTTTTGAGTTTTCTGGAACTTTTCTTTCGCTGCCTGAGAATTTTTTCGTATTTTCATTAAAAAATTTTCTAGAAAGCTTCCTGATATTTATCTGATCTCAGACTATAGTATCGTCAACTGTATGCTCTTTTCAGCCTATGTTTTGGAAGATTTGCCAAGAATATTGTAGTACATTTCACTCAATAAAAATTTCGCGAACGAAAAAAAGGGCTGATTACTTGGTATTCAAAACAACTTACTTATCGGGAAGATAAAAAATAATCG